>CM066031.1:242410431-242609569 GCA_033557465.1 Ichthyophis bannanicus | reverse complement strand
ATCTGAAAGTTGACGCTGAGCTTCTTGCCACATAATCGTCTCTACTCAAGATAACTAATCCACACCCTTTTTATCGGCCCTAGAAATGATGATGTCGGTTCGGGCTTTCAATTCCCTCCACGTCACTTTTTTACGTTCTGTTGCAGTAAGAACATTCTTTGTTAAAGGACAAAGCTGTTCCAACTTTGTAACTTCCTGTAGAACCAACTCTTTAAAATGCCTGTAGTATTGGCGGTAAAGGGAGGGGAATTGAAAGCCCGAAACGACATCATCATTGGCCGGTTGTCTCCTCATTTGTATGGTGACAGCTGAGATAACCGAATTTTCTTGTCATGGGAAAATATATTATTTGAAACAGGCTACAACTTGCCATTCTGAATCAGTAACTATAACGCGATACGCTGCCCCCTGTGATGTATTGGTATATACGGGAAGACCAGTCGTCCCTTCAAGGTCAGGATGTGTGAACATAAAAGCCGACTTCATTGCAAGAGCCTATCAGCCACGATTGTTCCAACACTGTGAGGAATTCCATCATCAATTCGAGGATTTACAATGCTTTTGCATTGAGCAAATTCTCCAGACTATGCGAGGGGAAGGACTATTGATGAAACGCTCCTTTACGTAGAGCCAACGGTGGATTTTCACCAAGGGTCAACACAAGTGCAAACCATGGGATTGAATGCCTTAGTTGGAGTGGCAAGTATGTAGATAGTTCCATTAAGTAATCACTATAAAAATTCAGCTGCTCTGATCTTAGCCGAATGCGCGGCGCCTTCTGACACTATTACGAAGAGAGAGAGACGTGGGCAGCCGCACTAGCAGGTATGCAGTGACTCTTTAAATAGTTGAATTTAGGACGTACCCATGGAAATTCGTTGGGGAATGTACATGTGAGAGAGAGCTCACTCAACTTCGGTGGGAAGTCAAATGATGAATCCAAGCCACATCACTGCGCATTAATCTTGTTCAATTTTTATCTGTAGATTCTCCTGATGAAACTCCCTAAAGGACAGAAACCGCCTAAAAACGGGCGCCCAACGGAAGGCGTTGAGAACATATACATCGAATTCAGGATTAACGCCCAGAAGATAAGCTCATTGGAGCCAAGATAAGCTTATTATTTTAATATTTTATACACATTAGATAGAGATGATTTGGTGATAGCGGTGCAACATTTTTCACGGTTTGAGGAGAAAAACAAGAAGATAAACAAAAACCAAAGAAAAAAAAAGTATTCCATCAAGTAGATTTAGATGTAAATGAGGCACAAGTAGTCATTGATGCAAATGAGGCACAAGGGGTTGTCCACTGAGATTGTGGTGCAGGAGCTGCCGTCAGCGTCGAAGACTAAAACTTGCGTTAAGACACAAGGTTTTAATAAGCTATTGCCACAGTTCCATTGACCATATTGACGGTCATGTTATAGTAGCGTATCCTTTGATTTATTTAGTTTAATACTCTGAGCAGACCACTTAAGATCCTTTTTTTAAAAAACATAAGCTACATGTCTCATAGTTGATGCCTAAAGGAAGGGAGCACTGTATTCTAGGGAAAGCTGATATTTTGGCCCCGTTTGTGGCGTTTTTATTTTACTGGGTCCATTATTCCTGACAGGTATAATGTTTTCAACACATTTTTGCTATATGTGTCTTTTTATTTTGCTGAAGCGTTTTTTGGTAAAAACCGCCCTCATTACATACTGGCACCTGGTGAGCAGCGGTCATCCCCTACGTCCAGAGTACTGGCCAGGCATTGCAGCAGAGCACACAGATCATCCTGTTCAACTCCTCCCACGCTACCCAACAAACACACTCCTCTCAACTTACTACCTTCATTAAAGCATATCCACATACTTCCTGCACAAAAATGATTGCTCTGCACCTATCAAAACAACAGCTGGTGTAACATAATAGCATGGGAAGTTTAGGACTGCAATAATAACTCCGATCTGGGAGTCTTTTTGTTTTCTCACTGCGAACATAGACTCTGTTGCCAGCTGAGCTCAGTCCACAATACTGAAGCCCCCCTACATCAAACAAAATCCCATTTTCCAAAGAATAAGAAAGGTTAGGGAACACGAGAATAGCTCTACTGGCCGAAAATAAACACCCATAAACTTGCTCCGCTTCAGTGTTTCTATAGGGGTGTTAAACATATTTTTTTATATAGCTTTACAAACCTCTCCCTCACACCTCTGCTTTCCTTCTTTTTCTTTGCACCTCGCCTCTTGTGTCCCTCCAGACTGCGACAACAACAGTTATTTATTTATTTAGACAGTTTTGGTAATATACCCAACCTTATTCCTTAAATCAAAGTGGTTTAGGGAAGGGACGAGGGAGTTAAAACATTACAACAGAGGGAGGGACAGAAGGACATACATGATATGATTTCTGGGGGGTGATTGAGCCCCAGGAGGTTGTGGGAATGATGGTGCGTGATGTGTGTATTTGCAAGGGGTGGGAGTTAAAGTTCCTTGTAAAATGAGGCTCTGGCTAGGGGGCACACCCCACGGGGGGGGGTCTGTGGGGGATGGGGGGTGGAGCTTAACAGATGGGTTATTGAGGGATTATTCGGTTTCGGAAGTCCTTGGAGGTCCATTTGTGCTCCTTAGTTTCTTCAGGGAGGGTGTTCCAAAGGTCCGGCGCTTGAGAACAAGATGGCTCTTCTGGATGTTGATTGGCTTTGCTTTTGTGGATATTCCGGCTGGGGTGTGTGAGGAGTAGGAGTCTATTGAGTGCCTTTGGTGGGGTTTTTTTTTTTTTTTTTCCGTTCTGGTGGTCTGGCTGCCGGTGGCTCTGGTTACAGTGGTTTGTAGAATGTTGCTCAGGCATTGGTCGTATGATCTTGAAACATCTGTGGGTTCGTGTAGGGTTGCCTTGGGGAATTTTGCCCGGGCCATTATGGGTATAAAAACACAGTGCAGCCTGTCAGATAACTTGGGTGTTATGCTGACTTGTCAATATTCGGCGGCGTGTCCGTGATTATGCAGGCTTGCAAGTGTTTTGCACGAATTGAACGTGGGCGTGTTGTACAGTGTTTTTTGGGTAATTCCCTGATAGTAATGAGTTTTCGTAGTCCAGTATGTTGGGATGATGGACTGCCTGGACACACTGTGCCGGAACTGATATTGGCTATGAGGATTGGCTTGAGTCTTCTGATGCTCATTTATATAAAACGGAGATGGTAGGTGCTTGTTGCTGTCATGTTCTTGGTTATGTGAGATTGTAGGAGCAGGTTCTTGTCAGATGGTGACACCGGAGATACTTTACTTCTTCCTTTGTTGCAATGGTACATGTGTAGTATGTTGATTTCATGGAGGGGGTTGAAACTGTTGTGCTCCTGGCAATGTGAACATTGCTTCAGTCTTAATCAAAGTTTTTTTACCTTGAGGTAATGTTGTGGGCAGCGATTCAAGTGTTCATAATGATGTTTAACGGCACTTGGTCATTGTGGATTTATGTCAGGGGGTGATCAAGAGTCTATTGGGGTGAACACACCATTATATTGTCGGCATATAGGTGATATGGCAATGTGTTGTGTTGTCTGATGCTGGACTATGGGCTGGATATAGATAGTGAAAGCTATGGATGATAGGGGCAGATTCACCTGTGGTATTCCTTGCGTGGTGTGAAAATTGTGAGATTTCTTCTGTCTGCATTTTAAAAACGTGCTGTGTGTGGTTGCTTAGATTTAGGAGGTAAACTGCAATTTCATGGTGTTGCCGTTAGTTCCATTTCTTGAAGGCGCTGTAGAAGTATAGGGTGGTGTGAATTACCATGTCAAAGGCAGCTGAGATGTTGAAGATTACTAAGAATCCTTTCTTTGTGCCTTTCCCACCTTCAGTAGGTTTGTAGAATAGGGGAGGGGTTGCGAAGAGTCTCCACGTTGTGATGTGGTTTGAAGCACATGTTGGTGGCAAGGTGCAGTCTAGCAAGCGCATGGAGGTCCACGTGATATGTATTTATGTGGTAACTACTTTCGTCAATAATTTTGGAGAATAAATGGCAAAGCTTAGGAAGTTGTGGACGGTAGGACTTGTCTCAGAGGTGTGGATTGAGTTGGTACTTTTGACGACCAGAAAAAAAACAGAAACCATGGCCTATCTAGTCTGTACTTCCATATCAAAAACACTACAACAGTACCCTTTTTTTCTTTAGAGATCATGGGTTTTGTTTCCATGCTTTTTCGAAATCAGATACCGAGCCTCATCTCTACCACCTCCACTGGGAGACTATTGCCATGGATCCACCACTCTTTCAGTAAAAGATAATACTATGCATACCCACATCCTGAATCTATCCCAGCTTTTCACCCCCATCCGCATTCAATTCTGTCCCTCGTAGCAGAACTTACTTAAGAATCGAGAAAAAGGAAGCTCGCTCCCAGGTGCATTTATGCCACAGAGGTTAGGGTTTAAACGTCTCAATCATATCACCTCTAATCACGCTTTTCCTCTAAGTGGACATACTAAGATCCTTAAGTCTGTCCTCATATGCTTTATAATGAAGGACAAACTAACCATTTTAGGTAGCACCCTACTTGTACTAACTCCAATTCTGTTTATATACTTTTGAAAACGTGCAGTCTTCCAGGAATTGCAGACACAATAGCATTCCACAATGATTGGTCGCACAAAAAGAATTATACAAGGCACTATCACCTCCTTTTTTTCTGATAGCCATTCCTCTCCACATGCACCCAGGTACCCTATCATCTGACACGACTACGCCTAGGTCCCGCATTCTTTAGAGGACAAAAGTACTTCACCCCCTATACTATATTGCTCTCTTGGATTGCTGTAGCCCAAATGCATGACCTTGCATTTTTTAGCATTAAATCCCACAGCTGGCAAATTCTAGACCATTCTTCAAGCTGAGCTAGATCCCTCCTCATGTTATCTACATCTTCCTGGGTGTCTACTCTATTGCAGATTTTGGTATCATCCGCGAAGAGGCAAACTTTACCCAACAGCCCTTCTGCTATATCACTAACAAAGATGTTGAAAAGAATCAGACCAAGGACAGATCCCTGGGGCACACCACTGTAACTTCCATCTCCTCAGAGTGAGCTCCATTTACCTGTACCCTGTGTCGCCTCCCACTCAACCCATTTCTAACCAAAGCAGTAACTTTAGGGTCCATCCCTAGGGTGCTCAGTTTGTTTATAAGGTATCTGTGAGAAATGGTGTCAAAGGCATTACTGAAATCTAAATACACCACAACAAGGGTTCTCCCTCAATCCAATTCCCTGGTCACCCAGTCAAAGAAATCAATCAGAATTTTCTGACAAGACCAGCCTTAGGTGAATCCATGATGCCTCGCATCCTGTAAACCGCTGGACTACCGAAACCGCAATATTAACACTAACAGCAGTGTTTCCAATAATTTACTTACCATCAAAGTTAAACTAACCGGCCTGTAATTTTCAACTACATCCTTACTTCCGCTTTTGTGTAAAGGCTCCACATGAGCTTCTCTCCAGTGCTTTGGCACCACTCCCGACTCCAATGAGGCATTGAAAAGGTCAGTCAGTGGAGCTGCTAGAACATCGCCAAGTTCCCTCAGTATTCTAGGGTGTATCCCGTCTGGTCCCATCGGTTTGTCTATTTTAAGTTCAGCTAGTTTCTCACAAACAGTCTTCTGAAAATTCTTCAAGATGGCCCTCGCATTCCTGTTTGTGGGTGTTTTTTTGAGGTCCTGCTCCTGGTTTCTTCAAACTGTGAACACAGAACAGAAATATTTGTTAAGCAATTCCACTTTATCCTCATCAGCTTCTACATATTCCTCCCCTTCACCCTTGAGTCTGTCAATACCACTTTTCCCTTCCTCTTTTCACTAACATATCTGAAAAATATCTTCTCCCTCCATTTTATTGCATTGACTATTTCTTCCTCTTTTTGAATCTTTGCTTTCCTGACTACTCTGCTAGCTTCTCTAAGTTTTTCCAAATATAGATGCCTGTCTTCCTCTCTCTGTGATCTCTTTTTCTTCACATTTTCAGCTACTTCTTTCGAGAGCCATAGGGGTCTCCTTTTCCTTTTACCTTTATTTATCATTTTAACCAAAAGGTTGGCTGCCCTTAAAATATCCCCAGTTCAGTTCTGCCCACTGTTTTTCTACATCCCCCAGCTGTACCCATCCCGCTACCGACTCCTTGAGGTATTGGCACATCTTGGCAAAGTTAGTTTTCCTAATGTCTACAACACCTCGCTTTTAAATGTATTCCCTAAACAGCGCCTAGTCCTAATACTGAACCACACCATCTGGTGATCACTGGATGCAAAATGATCTCCCACTATAACATCAAAACACTTTCACCATTGGATAAGCACCAAAGTCCGGTAATGAGCCCCTTCCCGTGTGGGTTTCTGTTACAAGTTTGCCTAAATAGTTCTCCGACGGTGTTAGAAGATCCAGGAGATGTCTCCCTTACTTCTAGATGATACTCGCAGCAGGAATGTGCGCAATCACACATTCTGGCATATTGACATATTCCCTATTAGTATCACTTCCCCTTTCCTAGTAATAATGGATATGACTTCAGTTAACTCTCTGGCCACCCTCCTCTTCCTCTTTGTGAAGGAGTGCTGTTATATCTACACCATGCAAATAGATTTCTCTTTCCCTCTTTCTAGTTTTAACACACAGTACCTCCATCCTCCTTTTAATCTCTGGTAAATTCCAAGAGGCTTAGTTTAACATGGATTATGTTTTACATTATAGTGCCAACTCCTCCTCCCCTTCTTCCTAACCCTGACCCTTGTTCCTTTCTGAATAAAAATATAGCCTGGTATAGTTTTACATACGCTGCCAGTCATGGGTTTCCTGTAGAACCCATGTGTTCTGTAGAATCTGCCACTAAAGATCCAAGTCAGTGGCCACTCCATGAAATGCTTTCAACATCAGGGATCTTTTTTAACCCAATTCTAACGGGAATTTATACACACTTCTTTCCATATGTTACCCTTTTTACCCATTTCCCTAAAGTAGTATTTAATGTTTCACTTACCTGGGGGCTGTCTTCACTCATCCCCAATGAATCTAGTTTAAAGCCCTCTTCAGTAGATTAGCCAGTCTACTACTGAAGATGGGTCAACCTTTCTTTGGACAGATTGGCGCCATCTCTGCTATTCAACCCTTGGAATAGCATCCTGTGGTCCAGGAAAACAAAACACTCTCGATAACACCATCCATGCAGCCATGCATTCATCTCCAGGATGCAAGCCTCTCTGCCTTGACCTTTACCTTCAACGGGTGAGAATTGAAGAGAATACCACCTAGTGCACCTATCTTCTTCTCCCTCTGTTCCAGAGCCATGAAGTTCCTCTTGATACGCTCAGTGGGATACATGGCAGTATCATTTGTTACGACATCAAACATTAGCAACAAAGTCAGTGGGCTTGATGAGTCTCGGAAAACTCTCCGTAACGTCTTGGATTTTGGCACTTGGCAGACACCATACCTCTCATGGACATCAAGTCTGGTCGACAGATCAGTGCCTCAGTACCCCTCAGAAGAACGTCACCAACAACAACTGCCCTTCGATTCCTTGTGGTGACTGATTCTGCAACTTTGGGGTACTTGAGCACTGGTTCTTCACTTTCCAGAGATGCTTTCACCTCCTCCACATCCAGGGCTACATAATGGTTCTTCATTTGAAGGGCTGGAGAAGTTGGATTGGTGATTCTACAGGCCCTGGTGACTTGTGTCCAATCTTCGTCATTCTGTAGGCACCCATTTTCTCTTCTGCTAGAGAGCTTGGTTTTTGAAAGAAGCATCTCATCAATATACTTCTCACGGTATTGAATGCTCCTCAGACTCACCACTCCTCTTGAGTTCCTCCACTTGTTTCCTGAGAGCTTCAGCATGCAAGCACCCTGCACATGGAACCGGTCCTTCTACTGGCATTGGGACCTGCTTTAGCGATATGATTTTTCCCAGCCATTGTTCTGTTCGTGGAGCTCAGGTATCTGTTAAAGCAAAGCGAGAGAGATCTACCGAAGTACCAGCTGTTTTCTCAGCTGTCCTTTCAGAGAAAAAGTGTTAAATCTCTTTAATTATATTGATAATGTGCTGTTCCAAGTCCCTGTGTTGTGTTAATTGGGGAGGTGCCCTATAAAGCAAGACCTCACTAGGGGTGGGTGGGTATTGTGGGGTTGGGGTGGTAGGGAGGGAACTAACACCTGATGTAGTTGTCAGTGGCTTCAAAGAGCTGAGAAAGTTACTAAAGAAGAGTTTTAAACCTACCCCTCCCTTTAAACTAAAGCCCCACAAAGAATGTAATTTTGTTTTCAAAATGTACCAAACCCCTTTTAAGAGCTCCCAGTCAGATAGCTAGCAATTAAAAACAAAACAAACCATAAAACCCCCCACAATGCTTACCTTTTGTTTGAAATGTATAGCCCCTGTTAGGATATGCGTACTTGTCACAACCATTCTTCAATTCGGAACGCTCTGAGCAGAGCAGACATTTTTGTAAGTCCTGTCTTTATTCCATGTTTCTGCAGAAATAACATCGATATCTTGTGAGAAACACCAAAGACATACATGGGCCTCTCCTGAATATGCTTTATACATTTCCTATGCTTTCCATGTCCCCATTACGCCTCCTACCACTCACATTTTGAGATCCCCATGGCTCGCACTGTGTATGTGCAGGGACCATGGGTTTTTCATACTACTTCACACGTCCAATGGGTTTTATTTGTGTTCTGGAATGACCTCCTAAGTGCAGAACTTTGCACTTGTCCACATTAAAATTCATCTGCCTTTGGAAGGCCCAGTCCTCACAGTTTGTCAAGGTCCTTTTGCAGTTTTTCACAATCTTCTTGTGATTTAACAACTTTCAATAATTTTGGGTCATCTACAAATTTAATCACCTCCCCTTGTTCCCATTTCCAGCACAGATCCCTGGGGTTCTCCACTATTTACCTTTCTCAATTGTAAAAATGAACCATTTAGTTCCTACTCTATATTACTCTATATTTTCTATATTATAACTGGATCCCGATCCATAATAGAACACTGCTTCCTGTCCATGACTTTTCAATTTCCTCAAGAATTTCTCATGAGGGACCTTATCAAAGGCTTTCTGAAAACCTAGATACACTATATCAATTGAGTCACCTTTATCTACCTGTTTATTCATACCTTTAAAAAATGCAGCAGATTAGTGAGAAGATTTTCCTTGGTTAAATTCATGTTGTTTTTGTACCATCAAACCATGACTATGTTCAGTAATTTTGTTCTTTTCAGTGGCTTCACCAATTTTGACTGGCAGTGATGTCAAACTTGCTGGTTTTGTAGTTTTCTGGATGACCCTTGGAACACTATTTAAAAATTGACTTTATGTGGGCCACTCTCCAATCTTCAGGTACTAGATGATTTTAACAAAAAGTTTACAAATTTCCAATATTAGGTCTACAATTTCAGCACCCTGGAATTTATACATCCATTCCAGGTGATTTGCTACTCTTTATCAAATTTTCTGATTTATTGAGATTTATTTCAATTACTCCGATACATCACTTTAAGTATCATTTTTGGCATAAGTAACTTTCCTACATCTCCTTCAGTAAAGACCAAAGCAAAGAATTCATTCAGTCTCTCTGCAATGGCCTTATCCTTCTTTAGTGCCCCTTTTTACTTCTCTATTATTTAATAGTCCAACTGTCTCTTTTTTTTTTTTGCAATAAATGCACCTGAAAAAGCTTTTATTATGAGTTTTTACTTCCATAGCAATATTCTTTTCAAATTCTCTCTTTGTCTGCTTTATCAATGGTGTGCATCTAGCTAGCCAGTGCTTATGTTTCTTATTTTTGTCATTTGACTCTTTTTTTCCCCTTTTTTGAAAGATGTTTTTTGGCTATAACAACCTTTCTAACCTCATCTTAAACCATGACAGTGGTCATTTGGCTTTCCTTCCACTTTTCTTAAAGCATGCTCTGGGCTTCCAAGATATTATTTTTAATAAGGCCCAAGCCTGATGTAAACTCTAACCTTTGAATTTGCTCCATTTAGGGTTTTTTAACCATTTTCTAATTCTATCATAGTCTCCCTTTTGAAAGTTAAATGCTAGTGCAGTGGATTTCCTTACTGTCCTCCCTCCATTTACACATGTACACTACCAAAAAACTGCCTCCAGTTTTGCAACTGATTCCTAAAGAGTTTGGGGTGCTGAATCCAGGAAAAATAGACAAAATGTTCCATCACATCATTGTTTTTTTGCAAAATTAGATTTATTAACCATATAAGGAATGTACTCACAATTTCTTTTTAGACGACTGCAGTTTTTTTTCTTGGAACATAATAGAGGTTGTAATGTTTATCTACCTTTAAAAACTCCATCATGATATTTTAGAGTGTTTTGTATTCATTTTATACATAACAGGACAATTGGGAGGCGGGGGGCTAAATCCAGTACTCGCGCTGGCGCATGTTCTTTCCTGTTCGCCTCGCCTCGTTTGCTCGCTCAAACACGGTGGTTGCGACATGAACGTTCCTGTCAAATTTCAGTTTCTTGCAAGTTCATTATTACCTTTTGTTTGCTGAGTCGTAATCCAGCTTTATTCCGAAGTGGTTCACTACAGTTGTAGTTTGCAGTGCTGTGTATTTGTGATGGCTCACAGAGCCAGAGGTTGCGTCAACTCTCCGGACAGTTTTTGTTTTATTTGTGGGGAATATACCGTGAAAAAGCGGCAGAGGAACATTTCTGCATTTATTAAAAAAGTATATTTCGCCTATTTCGATTTGAAGTTAGGCGATCAAGACAAACCGTGGGCTCCTCACAAAGTGTGCAAGACATGTGAGGAAGATCTACGCTTATGGATGAAAGGTAAAAACAAGCATTTCGTTTCGGAATACCTATGATGTGGCGTGAACAAAGAGACCACAGCAGTGACTGCTATTTTTGCTCTTGCATTGTGAAGGGATACAACTTAAAAAATAAGAACGTAATAAGTTACCCCAACCTTCCCTCAGCAATTAGGCCTATGCCTCATAGCAACGAAGTACCTGTGCCTGAACCACCAAAATTTTGGATCATATTTGTGGTGGACGGTTCTGATCATGATGAGACTCATCAGATGGCTTTTCCGATGAGTCCAGTACTTCCGAGTTTGAAACTGAACCAGATCCGAAACCTGAACTTTTCTCTCAAGCTGAATTGAATGATTTAGTCCGGGATTTAGGACTCCCAAAAGATGCTGCCCAACTGCTAGGTTCTCGGCTTAAACAGAAAAATCTGTTGTCACCAGGAACATCTTTTTATTGGTACCGCAACCGCGAGACACAATTTTTGAAGTATTTCAGCAAAGAGGAAGATTTGGTATTTTGCAACGATATATACGGAGTGATGGAAAAGTTTAAACTCAAGTATGATCCTGCTGAATGGCGGCTGTTCATTGATTCGTCAAAAGACAGCATAAAAGGTGTTCTTCTTCATAATGGCAACACATTCGCTTCAGTTCCTATTGCTCACTCTGTTATTCTCCAAGAAAAATACGAGAATTTGGCCCTGATTCTTCAGAAGATTCATTATGATGAGCATAAGTGGATGATTTGTGGAGACTTTAAAATTCTATCCATGCTATTAGGGCAGCAATCCGGTTTCACCAAAATATCCCTGCTTCCTTTGCTTGTGGGATAGCCGGGCCCGTGTCCTACACTGGGGGAAAAAAGACTGGCCAATTCGGGAGTATTTGAGACCCGGTGAGAAAAATGTTCTTCATGAGAGCTTGGTACCTCGTGATAAAATTCTATTACCACCTCTCCACATTAAGTTGGGTCTCATTAAGCAATTCATCAAGTCCCTTCCAAAAGATGGTGAGTGCTTTCGGTACCTTTGCTCAAAGTTCCCCCGACTTTCTGAAGCAAAGCTAAAGAAAGGAGTGTTTGTTGGCCCTGATATAAGGAAACTCATTTCAGATGGAGCATTCGCTGAAACGATGCCTGAGAAGGAAAAAGAAGTCTGGGATTCCTTCAAGGATGTTGTTCTCAAATTCTTGGGGAACAGGCGGGATGAGAACTATAAGGATATTGTTGCCAGGATGCTCAATGCCTTCAAAGAACAAGGCTGTAACATGAGCCTGAAAGTCCATTTCTTGCACTCCCATGTGAACTACTTTCCCGAAAACTTGGGGGCGTACAGTGAAGAACAAGGTGAAAGGTTTCACCAGGACATCAAGGACGCAGAGAGAAGGTACCAAGGAAGATGGAACACCACTATGATGGCTGATTTCTGCTGGTTGCTGCTGCGGGAAACCCCAGATGAAAAATACACCAAGCAGCGCACCAAGAGAAGCATTCGGGGGAAGAAGAAACGGGCCCACCGGAGATTGATTGACCCAAGAATGACTTTAAAATCTAAACTGTGTTGACAAATATCGTGTTTTTACTAAACTTTGAAATAAAAATGTGCTAGTTATTACCACAGTGTCGGATCTCATTTATTAGAATTTTATTTTCACACCATCGGGTGTTTGTCTTCATGTATTGCAATGGTGCGGTTTGCGTTTTCTATTCTTACATACATACCTGTACAACATTTTTTGCACATTTCTTTGCTTTGCTTTGTGTCTAACCTCGCTCTTATATGCTCAATGTTTGTGCACATGTATGTGGCTGTTTTAAGTGCAGACAATTTTGCTACCATCACAGTGTGTTTTGTTGACATTACTCTATTCTTATGTGCTGCCTTGTTACAATTTTCTTTATTCTTATTTGAATAACTACTAAACAATTAGTATAAAGAATTCATCCAAGAAACTTTTATCTCGATCGCACTCAATCTGAAACGTTCACCTCAAAACTGCTAACCCAATGTAGCAAGAAATCTGTACGTGATGGAGCAAATTGGTTACCAGATTGGATTCAGTGCACCAAAAAACGTAAAAATCAATCGAAACATTAGAGGCAGTTTAAAAATTTTTTTTTTTAGTGTACCTGTGTTATTAAATCAAATGTAATCATGTTATGATCACTATTGCCAAGTGACCCCCAACACCATTACCTCTCATACCAGATCCTGTGTTCCACTAAGGATTATGTCTAAAATAGCTTCCTTACCTGTCAGTTTTTTAACTAACTGCTCCATGAAGCATTCCTTTTTATTTTATCTAGAAACTTTATTTCCCTAGCATGTCCTGATGTGACTGACCCAGTCAGTTCCAGGGTAATCAAAATCACTCATTATTACCATATTGTAAATTTTGTTAACTTCCCTAATTTCTGTTAGCATTTTATCATCCATCTGTTCTTTCTTGCCAGGAATATGGCAGTGCACTGCCATTCCCATCTCCTTTTTACATTGAATATCTATTTATAGAGATTCTACAATGTATTTTGTTTCCCATAAAATTTTATATTGTTTGACTCAATGCCCCCTTTAATATATAGCACCACCTCTCTATCAATTTAATCTACTAT
This sequence comes from Ichthyophis bannanicus, assembly GCA_033557465.1. Taxonomy (NCBI): domain Eukaryota; kingdom Metazoa; phylum Chordata; class Amphibia; order Gymnophiona; family Ichthyophiidae; genus Ichthyophis; species Ichthyophis bannanicus. Next base: position 242,596,142 of record CM066031.1, on the reverse strand, counting down.
ATCATTATGATATAATTTGTACCCAGGAATCACAGTGTCCCATTGGTTATCCTCCTTCCACGAGGTCTCTGAGATGCCAAGTATATCTAACCTTTTATTCAGTGCTATATATTAAAACTCTCCCATCTTATTTTCTAGACTTACAGCATTTACATACAAGCATTTCAAACGGTGTTTTTTTTGTCCATATGAACAATCTGCTTATCAGTTAATGGGATAATTTGTAATCTTTAAATTTTGTCTGCTCTTTACTTAAAGGCATCTGGGTTACTTTTTCTTTTACTGGAGCCTCTCTATCAGGTTGCTCTTACTTTCCTATTTTGCTAATATCCTTCAATGATACATCATTCTGAACCATGTGCTCTTGGGTGACTGTCCCTTTTCCCTCATGGGAAAAGGGAAAATCACTTAATCATCCATTGCCTCAGAAGAATCCAAATGCCCTGTTAAATGTATATTACTAAATTTAAGTTACAAAGTAAACCACTTTGACTAAAAATGATAAAGCAGGATAAAAAAAAAACGTTAAGTGATCTCCTTTAAAAGCTCTTTTATTTATCTTCTTTTTAATGGTTAATGCTGGAGCCTGGACCCTCCTTGGTTAAGGTGAAGCCCATCCTTTTGGAAGAGCCCTCCCCTTCCCCAGAATGTAGCCCAATTCTAACAAATTTAAAACTCTTTTCCCTGCATCATTGTCTCATCCATGCATTGAGACCTGGGTCCTGCACATAAAATGGGAAGCATTTCTGAGAATGCTACCTTGGAAGTTCTGGATTTCAGGATTGTACTTAAAAGCCTAAATTTGGCTTCCAGAACCTCCCTCCACACTTTCTTATGTCATTGGTATGGGTGCTCTGCAGAGGGAGCTCTGCAACACAGCTACCATTATCTCATTATGTTTCTCCCATCTACTCATTATTCCTTGTCGGAATGGCTGGAAAGGCCTTTGGCAAAATCAACTTTATTGATCTTTATAAAGTGCAAACAAAAATTGTATTAATGCTCACTAGCTCAGTTACACGCTGTCCATAGCTTAGTGACAGTATCAGACAACAGCCCTCTGGCATAAACTTTTCCCTTTGAGCAGCACAGTACTCCTTGGGTAATGTAATCATAGCTACATACTGTAGTGAATGATGGCAGATAAAGACCAGCATGATCCATCTAGTCTGCCTAGTAAGGTGGCTGGAGCTGTAGAACTGCACCTGTCAATCTGGGCCAGTTATTCTCCCTCTATGTCTTTGCTTAAGGTTGTACCTGCCAATCCAGGTAGGTTACCCCTCTCTATTTATGAAGTTATTTACATTTGCTTTGATTTGAGTCAATATCTTAGCATGTAATCTGTACCTGCTCAATTCTGCATTCTCGTATAATAACTCCTCTGTACTGAAGAATCTCATCACTGTACTGTGTCTCATAACTGTATTGTACTACCCCAGTATTGCACCTCACTACTTCATAACTACAGTGTCTCACACACAATCCCAAACCCTCAGAATGACCCTCCAGGTCGCTGTCATTCTTAGCTTTTACCTCCTTACTCACTGGCTTGGAACCTCCCAGGCCCTTTACACGCCACATGGCAAGATTCCAGTCCTGAATAGCCATGGAAAAAGATGGAATGGTCCCCCATACTCCAACCAGGAAGTGACGCTTACACACGCCACTACATGTACATGTAGCACTCCAGTTATCCAAGACACCCATCCAGGAAAAACCTTTGAGATGCCGACCCCTAAAATGTGCCATCATCAACGTGCGTTCCATTCGCAAAAAATGGCCTGTTGTCCTAGATACAATCTCCTCTTATGACCTTGAGATAATTATGATCACGGAAACATGGCTATCATCAGAAGACAACGTCCTCCTCAACCAACTACTACCCCCCAATTTCTCCATACATACGAGACATCGGGAAACCAAAAAAGGAGGAGGGGTGCTTATAATCTCCAAATCAGACCTCAACTTCCACATTTTGGACTCCTCTAGCACAAACAGCCTGGACATCCTCTCCATTGCAAACCAACAATGCTCCCTCAACCTGTTATATAGAACACCGTCTACTTCTCCAGATGACCTTTCAACCATTATTGACCTTGCAGCCAACACCCTCACTCCCAATAAACCAAATTGGATAGTGGGTGACTTCAATCTCCCATCTTTACCCCAAAGCCATGCAAATGCATTCCTTGATGCAATGGAAGACCTGGGACTCAAACAAATCATCAATGAACCCACACATACAAAGGGGAATATTCTTGACATGGTATTTGTTCCGCAGCCAGTCATGGAACAAAACCACAATCCTCCAATATCAGTCGTGGATGTACCCTGGTCTGACCACAAATTGATCATTATCCAGATACCCATCAACAATGACCAGCTGAACAGAAGCCGATCCATGAACAACACCTCACGAACTGCCACAAGAAGCTTTCACCCCTTCGACAGGGAACACATCCTTGCCGAAACCCCACCACTCCTCAACAAATCCACGCCGGACCTTGATGAACTAATCTCTTACTGGAACTCCAGCCTGTTTGCCATCTCACAACACCCGAACCCTAAGAATACAGCAAGGACAAAAAGAAGCTCCGCCCCATGGTTCTCCCCTGAGCTGCGATCCTCTCTTTCTCAACTACGTAGACTTGAACGCCGATGGCGCCGATCGCGCTCAACTGAAGATCTAACCGCATACCGAACCCACCTTGCAATACACCGAGAAACAATCACAACCAAAATGAGACAATATCACACTGACACCCTAAAAAGATCTCTGAATAAACCACGTGACCTCTTCAACTTGGTCAAATCCCTCTCAAAGGAACCATCTCCCAAACAACACAGTGAGATTCACCCGCAAAAATTCGCTGATTACCTGCAATCCAAGATCGTGCAAACCAACAAGGTTTCAGCAGTCCCATTTCATGAACCTATGGGCCTATACCCACTGAACATATTTTCCACACCATCCACTAAATGTATCGAGGACACCATAGCATCTCTCAACACCTCCACTGCACAGACTGACCCATGTTCGGCTTTTTGGATTAAGGAGCTACGTGGTGTGTTCAGCCCTGTCATCGCGAATATAATGAAGCTCTCCTTCACTACAGGATATTTTCCCACAACACTCAAGCAGACTTCCATTAGGCCACTATTGAAAAACCCCAAACTTGACCCCCAAAGAGTTGATTCTTGCCGGCCAATAGCCAGTATCCCTCTCTTAGCCAAAATAATTGAGAAAGAGGCACAACAGCAAATTCAAGATCACATAGATGCCGCTGCTCCCTTAGACAGCTGCCAACATGGGTTCAGAGAACATCATGTGGTCGAGACACTTCTCACTAGTCTATTCAACGATATCATCGCAGGAATTGACAACATCCGACAAGGTTTTGTGCTCATCTTCCTAGACATCGCCGCGGCCTTCGACTCCGTGAGTCACGAAATTCTCCTCGGAAGACTGAAAGAGAAGGGCGTCTGCAACAGTGCACTAGGATGGTGTAAATCTTATCTGGATGGTAGATGGCAATATGTGAAGTCTGGATCAGAAGAGTCAAAACATTTCCATCAAAAGCAAGGGGTACCTCAAGGCTCCTCGTTATCCTCCTTACTTTTCAATATTGACATGCAGCCCATCTGCAGCATCATAAGATCATTCAAGGTGAAATGTTTGATATATGCAGACGACATTCTCTTATACATGCCGTTCTCCACAGCTCACATGGATCTGGCCCCGATTATAGACTGCTTCAATGCGGTTTCAACGTGGCTCCAATCACAGAACCTACGCATTCAACATAAAAAACATTCACCAGAGACCCCAACTTTACTCCCCCATCCCACGTCAGTGTCAAGGAAGCTGACTTACAAACTAAAGAAGCAATAAAATACCTTGGAGTTATGTTGGACCAACGTCTAGATATGAAACACCACATAAGCAACATAGTCAAAGCCGTTTATTTTAAAATCCATTCACTCAAGCACTTACGCTCCCTGTTGGACCCAGACGATTTCCGGACCATGTATCAAGCGCTAATCCTGCCACACTTTGACTTTGCAAATGCCATCTTACAAGGTCTCCCCCAATCCACACTAACCCCCTTACAGTTGGCCATGAATGCCGCAGCTAGGGTCCTTTACGGAGCATCCAGAAGAGACCACGTGACTCCAATTCTCAAACAGCTTCACTGGCTACCTATCCATGGGATAGGTAACCTTTACATTAATTTTACAAAAACTGATATCCTCTATGTCACAAAAAACCAAACATATATACCTCCAATTTCCATTAACCTAAATAACCATGAGATTAAAGCAAAAAAAGAAATAAAATACCTAGGCGTAACGATTGACGATAAACTTAATATGGACTCACACATAAAAAATCTTACAAAAACTATACATTTCAAAATCAAGACCCTGAAACAAATACGCCCATTAATTCATTTAAATGACTTCATATCGATAGTACAAGCAATCATCACTCCACACTTCGATTTTGCAAACTTAATTCTCCAGGGAATCACACGACAAAACATTAAAAAGATCCAATTAACTCAAAATATTGCAGCAAGAATTATAATGAAAGTAAGTCCAAAAGAACACATTACACCAATTCTTGCTAAGCTCCATTGGTTACCTATTCATGAAAGAATACACTACAAAATACTAGTTACCACCTTTAAACTGATGAATAAACTTGCACCATCCGTTCTTAACAACCTAATCAACACAGAACCAAATAAGAGGTCTCAAAGAAGTAGACATACAAACACAATATCACTACCTAAAACTATAAAAAAGCTAGAAAACTAACTAATAACAGGGCCTTCTCACACTATACACCGTCTCTCTGGAATAACCTACCTGTCAATATTCGCCTTCTAACTGAAATTAAAGAATTTAGAAAAAAACTAAAACCACATCTATTTACCTTACATTATACACCCCTGGCTTACCAAACCACACAAGTTGACACAGGATAATAATCCCTACAAGACATACTCCCACTCGACCAAACTAAACCCATAATCTGATATTAAAAGATCCCTCTCAAGTAATACAGTCTGTATAAAATCAATTTAAATATGTAAAAATTTGATTACATCCACTCAATTAAATTGGATGTACATCCACTCAATTAAATTAGATCTAATTCAAACTATATAAAATTAATGTAAATATGTAAAAAAGTTTGATTACATTCCACTCAATACAATTGGATGAAATCACTGTTTGCATGTCTTAATTATACTGTTAAATGTAAAAAGTTAAATCTGTTCACTGTAATATGACTAGGACATGATTAACCATGTACCTTAAATTTTTACTGTTATCTGTAAACCGCACTTGATACTTGGGAAAGAGCGGTATATAAATGTGTGCTAAATAAATAAATAAAATAAATGGGAGGATCGCCTTCAAAACCCTACTCTTAGCATTCAAGGCAATCAAAGGTATCTCATCCTCCTCACTCACACATCTTATCCACATTGTACCCCCCAACAGATCCAGAAGAGCAACAGCCGTAAACATGCTAGTAACCCCAAAGGCATCGACAAAGTGCAACAAGACAACCACAAACAGGGCATTCAGTTTCTATGTCCCCAAATGCTGGAATGCTCTACCCCCTGACATTAGGGCCATCGCCAACCTATATCAGTTCAGGAAGGCACTCAAATCCCACCTTTTCCTCCAATACTACCCAACCAGCAATTGAACCTAGATATCCCTCTCAAGAAATGACCCACTCTAGAAAGGCCCTTACATTCAGTATCTGATTTTTACCTATCCTTGCAGTGTAAATAGCTTATGTATATAGTTAACCCTCTTGTCCAAGTTTGTACTCCTGTTCGATGTAAAACCAGACAGCTTGTTGTTATGGTCGTTGTGTTGTGATGTAAACCGCGCTGATACCGAATAGCGTGGTATATAAGAAACTATAATAAATAAATAAATTTGATTTTCTTGCTATGTAGTGATCCTCTGTGTCTGTCCCATGCCGTCACTGTTTTTACTACCACCAACAACTTGGGGAGGGCATTCCAGGCATCTACCACCCTTTCTGTGAAAGTATTTCCTGATGTTGCTTTTAAGTTTACCTCCTTGCAACTTCGTTTCCAGGCCAGCCTGTCCATTGTGCAAGAATGTTGTTCACACAGGGCCCTGTGCTTCAGGGGGCCCTGCGCCAACAACACCCCACATTGAATACCGGCAGGCAGGGCAGCTTTAGAGGGAGTCGGACTCTCTTCACTTCGGCTGCTGTTAGAGGTGAGCCGGGGCCTCTCTGTCTCCCTCTAAAGCATTTCAGACCGCTGCAGGGCTCAATGGAGGGGATGGGGGCTTGGACTAGAAATGGTTTGAGTGGGGGGGGGCTTGTACTAGAAATGGGCTGAGTGGGGGGGCACTTGTACTGGAAATAGCTGATGGGGAGGGGGGCTTGGACTCAAAATGGGCTGAGTGGGGAGGGCTTGGACTGGAAATTGAGGGGGGAGCTAGGCCTGGAAATGGGCTGAGTGGGGGGCTTGGACTGAAAATAGCTGATGGGGAGGGGGCTTAGACTGGAAATGGGCTGAGTGGGGGGGTTTGGACTGGAAATTGGGGGGAGCTAGGACTGGAAATGGGCTGAAAGGGGGGGCTTGGACTGGAAATAGCTGACGGGGAGGGAGCTTGGACTGGAAATGGGCTGAGTGTGGGGAGCTAGGACTGGAAATGGGCTGATGGAGAAGCTAGGATAGGACTGGAAATGGACTGATGGGGGGTTAGGATTGGAAATGGGCTGTTGGGGTGGCTTGGATTGGAAATGGACTGATGGAAGGGGCTAAGACTGTAAATGGGTTCATAAGGGGGCTTGGATTGGAAATGGGCTGAGTGGGGGGAGCTAGGACTGGAAATGGGCTGAGTGGGGGGCTTGGACTGGAAATGGACTGAGTGGGGGGATCTAGGGCTGGAAATAGCTGATGGGGAGGGGGGCTTGGGCTGGAAATGGGCTGAGTGGGTGGGGGCTTGGACTGGAAATTGATGGGGGAGCTAGGACTGGAAATGGGCTGAGTGGGGGGGAACTAGGACTGGAAGTAGGCTGATGGCAGGGCTAGGAAATGACTGGAAATGGGTTGATGGGGGGGCTAGGATTTGAAATGGGCTGATGGAGGAGCTAGGATAGGACTGGAAATGGATGGGGAAGCTTGGACTGGAAATGGGCTGATGGAAGGACTGGGATAGGACTGGAAATGGGCTGATGGGGGGCTAGGATTGGAAATGGGCTGATGGGGGGGGTCTTGGATTGGAAACTGACTGATGGAGGGGCTAGGATAGGACTGGAAAGAGCTGATGGGGGAGCTAGGACTGGAAATGGGCTGATGCGGGGAACAGAAGGGAGCGGATGCTGGGTGGTGCTAGAACTAGAAGGGAGCTGATGTTGGGGGAGGAAAAGAATGGGATGGAGCTGAAAGAGTGAAATGGAGATGGGAAAAATATTTTGTGTGGGAGGGAAAGAAAATCTACGATTGGCTGGGTATTGGGAGAGTAAGTGTGGATTGAGGATGGAGGGATACAATTTGAGTGGATGAAAAAGGAATAAAGAAAGAGATGGAGGAAAGAACAAAAGGAAAAAGATCAGCATGTTAAAGCAGATGTAGAGAGAGAATGGAAAAAAAAACTAGAAGAGAGAAGAAAGGACAAATGGACAGCAGACAATTGAGAGTTAGCAGAAGACAAGAAGAAATCAGAAGAAAGTGACTGGAACAATTGCAACTGAAAAATAAAATGCACAAACAACAAAAGGTAGAAAAATACTTTTATTTTGAATTTATTAACTGGAATATGTCAGCTCTGGGAAATGTGCGTCTTTAACGTCTGCATTTTGTTTAGTACAAGAGGAAATTAATTTATAGTTTTATTTCTGCACTGTTGTACATTTCAAGTTTGGCTTTTGGGGTTCCCAGTTTAATTATTAGTCTTCCTATTTCTAAATTGTGATTCCTTGTTCTTTGTTTGGTGATGGTCTATGTTCTGCATGTGTAACCGAGCTGAGTTATTCTGTTTATGTAGTTTCTATTTCACAGTGCCACTTGTTCCCTTTCCCCAGCAGGAGATGTATTGGTAGTCTCTGAGATGTGTTAGTTTAATATTTGCAGGGTTGCCTTTTGATAGGTAGGGTTTGTTGCTTTGTGAGTCCTGGTAGTGCTGTTATGATACGGCGGTTTGCTATGGGTTCTAAATGGGCAGTGTTTGTAGTACTTCCTAATGTGTCTGGCGGTTGGCACTGGAGTATAGTCTTTCTTTATTGATATACTCATTAAAAGGCACGTTTACTAAAAGTTAGTGCATGTTAACATTATGCAAATATTTATGCAAATGAGGTCCCTTATGCAAATGAGTCTCCACACATGGTCCCGCACCCCACTTGGGCCGTCCCTGTTCTTGTTTTCTAGTTCTAAAGCTTCCCCGTATTTGAAAAATATGTATGTTCATTAATGCCCTTTTAAGTATTTAAACTTTAGTATCACATATCCCTTGTCTCCCCTCTCCTCTAGATTATGCATATAGTCTTTTTTCATATGCCTTCTGGAGCAGGCCCCATATCATCTTGGTCACCTTCCTCTGAACCATTTTAAGTTTGTTTTTTTTATCCTTTGTAAGGTATGGTCACCAAAACTGATCAGAATACTGCAAGTGAAGCCACACAATCAATCTGTATTGAGGTATTAATACCTCCTTCTTCCTGATTGTTATTCCTCTCTGTATGCAACCTAAAATCCTGGGTTTCTGCATACCAAATGCATCATTCTTGACATCTTTGCATTAAATCTCAATTGCCAAGCATTTTACCATTCTTCTAAGCTTTGTAGATCTTTGTTGCATGTTTACTCCCTCTGAAGTGACCCTCTAGCCATTAGGCTGCTCATCTGGCATGGAGCAATAACCTAATGGTTACAGCGCTGGCTTGGTAATCAAGAGACTAGGGTTTGATTCTCTCTAGCACTCATTGTGACCTTGGGCAAGTCACTTGACCCTCTATTGTTTAGAAAAAAAGGCCTGGCAACCTACTTCTGCTCATACCCCCAAGAAAGCCTAGGAGCTGCTGGGTCAGCATTGACTCAAAGGCATACATTTTTATTTGAAGTGGCCACTCTGTTGCAAATTTTTTGCCCTTCTTTCTTCAAAGGGAGCTCCATTCACCACTACGTTCTGTAGTCTGTCAGTCAACCAGCTTGTGATTCAGTTCCCTACCTTGGGATCCATCCCCAGGCTGCTCAATAAGTAGACTGCATCCATCGCATGCTCTTGATTTTGTTCTCTGGTCACTGGCCCTGTGCTGTTTTCAGCAGCTCATTAACAAACTTCTGGTTTCCCAGTTCAATATGGCAAAATGATAATTGCACTTACCTGGTAATTGTAGTTCCTTGAGTGACGACAGTTCAGTCCTCTACTTCTGGGTTGTCAACCTCCTCCTGCAGCCTGGAGACTGGTATGTCAGAATGATGACATCACTGGATTTAGCCTGGTGCTCTCTGCTCTCTGCTCTCCCTTCCAGTGTAAACTATTAACAAAGCAGACTCAAAGGAGCAACAAATAAGTAACCATAACCCAAGTTAACTACAGTATGAGAACATTGTGCAAACAAAGCAAGCAAGCTGTCTTACACCTTGCCGTGCCACCAAACCTGTCAGGCAGAAGTTTTGCGCAGCTTAATAATGAAAATTGACTTACCGGTAACAAACCTTCAGCTGCCGGCCGGCTGACCCTCCTATGCCACGTCACTGGGCGGGATGGAGGACTGAACTGTCGTCACTCAAGGAACTCAGGGAGGAGTAGCCTAGTGGTTGGGGCAATGTACTTCAGGCCGGAAGGTTGGGGGTTCAAATCCCACTAGAGGACAGCAACCTTGGGCCGGAAGGACTGGGGTTTCTAGTCCCACAGATGCTCCTTGTGGTCTTGGGCAAGCCACTTAACCCTCCATAGCCCATGTTCCTTGTAAGTATTAGTGTATGTGTCTCATATCCCCGCGTGTTAAATGTATCCCCCAATTGTGTTGTGACCGCTTTGATTGAAGGATAAGGCGGTATACAAAACTGTCTAAATAAAATAAATAAATAAATTACCAGGTAAGTGTAATTATCATTTCCTTATCGTTCCTCCAGTTCAGTCCTCTACTTCTGGGATGTATCAGAGCAGTAATTAGTGGGAGGGACCTTTCCAGCCGGCCCTCAATACCGCAGCCCCGAAACGCGCATCCTGAGCCGCGGCCACATCAAGACGGTAATGCTTACTGAAGGTATGCAACGACGCCCACGTAGCTGCTCGATAAATCTCACTTGGCGGAACCAAGCCATGCTCAGCCCACGAGGTCGCTTGCGCTCTGGTGGAATGAGCTCGTAAACCAATCGGCGCCGCCCGACCTTTGAGTAGATAGGCGGAAGAGATGGCTTTGCGAATCCACCGAGCAATGGAAGCCTTAGACGCCGCCTCTTCCTTGCGCCTACCCCCGAACAATACAAATAGGCGATTCGATTTGTGAAAAGTTTCCGCTGAGAAAATCCGCCATCACATTGTCCTTTCCAGCAATGTGCGCCGCCGAAAGTGCCGTCAACCGATTTTCCACCCAGGCGAACAGCAAATCCAACTCCTCCTCCATCGCCGCATTCCCCATGCCGCCTTGTCGATTGATGTAGGCCACCGTTGCAGAATTGTCCGACAGTACTCGAACCGGACGCCCGAACACCAATTCTTCGAATGCGCTCAGTGCTCTTGCTACCGCGTGCAATTTCAAGTGATTTATGGACCACGCTGTCTCCAGAGGGAACCACTGGCCCTGGGTGAAGCGGCCCCTGCAGTGAGCTCCCCAACCTATCAGGCTGGCGTCTGTCATGAGCGGGATCCAGTCTGGCTGCTCCAGGGGCATCCCTGCCGCTAAAGACTTGGGTTCCAACCACCAGCGGAGCAACTGCCGCACCTTGAGTGGGCATGGAAGGCATTTGCTCAAAGGATCTCGTTGTTGAGACCAGCGGCGTAGGAGAGCCCTCTGTAAGGCACGCATATGTACCTTGGCCCAAGGTACTGTCTCTAGCGTTGCCGCCATTGTGCCCAGCAGGCGGAGATACAACCACGCCGATGGAGCCGGAGTCACTCTGAAACTGCATACGAGATTGCGTAGAGCCTTCGCCCTTCTGAGCGGTAAAAACACCCGCCCTTTGAGGGTGTCGAATTGTACCCCCAGATACTTGAGAACCTGAGTGGGTTGGCGATGGCTTTTGTTTGGATTGACCACCCAACCAAGACTCTGCAAGAACTCTACCACCCTGTTCGTTGCGTGATGACTTTCCGCCTCGGACTTTGCTCGAATCAACCAATCATCCAGGTAAGGATGTACTAAAATCCCTTCCTTTCGCAACGCCGCCGCCACCACCACCATGATCTTGGTAAAGGTGCGCGGCGCCGTTGCGAGACCGAAGGGCAACGCTTGGAACTGATAATGTCCCCAAGGCAAAGCGAACCTTAACCATCGCTGATGCACTCTCGGATGGGAATGTGCAAGTAGGCCTCCGTCAGATCCAAATAGGTTAAAAACTCTCCCTGTCGCACTGCTACAATCACTGAGCGCAGCGTTTCCATACAGAAGTGAGGCACTCGCAAACACCGATTCACAGCCTTGAGGTCGAAAATGGGCCGCAGAGCTCCACCTTTCTTTGGCACCACGAAATAGATGGAGTACCGACCTAGGCCGTACTCTGCCCTGGGAACTTCCACGACCGCCCCTAACTGCAGTAGTCGTTCTAAGGTGCTGCGAACTGCCAAAGTCTTTCTCTGGCCCCTGCAAGGAGACAGGACGAAGGAGTCCCGGACGGGATGCGCGAGCTCCAAGGCATACCCGTGACGAATAATTTCTAAAACCCACTGATCGGACGTAATAAGGGTCCAGACGGTGAGAAACCTCCGGAGCCTCCCGCCTATGGAAGTCTCCGCCGCCGGAACCCGCCTCATCTCATTGTGACTTCCGAGCTGCTGAGATGGAACCAGAGGAGAATCCTCTAGTTGCTCCTCGAAAACCTCGGAAACCTTGCGCTCGGGAAGCGAATCTGCCCTTTGAAAGGAACCGAAGCGCGGCGACCGAAACCTGCGAAAGTCCCGAAACTGGCCTCTGAAACTTTGACCAGATCTGCCTTGTTTCGGCTTGTCCTCTGGGAGTCTACCCGCCTTAGTCTCCCCGAGATCCTTCACTAACTTATCTAGATCTTCTCCGAATAATAACTTTCCTTTAAATGGCAGTTTACTCAGACGAGACTTAGATGACCCGTCCGCTGCCCAATTACGCAACCAAATCAACCTGCGGGCCGCCACCACGGATGCCGTACTATTCACTAGTGCTCTGATCAAATCATAGTGCACATCAGCCAAATAAGCGGCGCCAGATTCCAGACGTCCCAACTCCTGATGCTCCTCAGAATCAAGATGGGGCGATTGACGTAACTGCTGCACCCAACGCAAACATGCTCGAGCCACCTAGGCCCCACAAACAGATACCTGTAACGACAGGGAATCGGCCTCAAAGGTCTGTTTCAGAAGACCATCTACCCTACGGTCCTGGGTATCTTTTAATGCCGCGCTGCCCTCTACCGGAATGGTAGTTTTCTTAGTAACTGCCGAGACTACCGCATCCACTCGCGACGACCGGAACCTATCCTTGTCCTTATTGGCCAGCGGATACAGCCTATTCAGCATACGGACTCCCCTGAGCCCCGTTCCTGGCTGATCCCATTCATCCTGAATCATCTTATCTACTACCTAATGAATCAGAAACACCACTTGGGTTTGACAGACTGCCTGAATGACGGGATCCTCTACCTCGTCATCCTGGGCTGCTGGAGGTGTTAGCTTCAACGTCCGCAGCGATTCTGTAATCAATGCTGGCAGTTCCTCCTTCTGAAAAACTTGGAGGATCTTAGACTGGTCTTCAGGCTCTAAAATCTCCCCCTCTTCTAGAGCCTGTAGCCCTTCATCATTTTCCCAGTCAAACTCCTCGACCTCAGGCCAATCAGAATCTGTAGCCGAGGAAATCCGGGTCCTAGACCTTTTAGGTGCCGATGGGCCCTCTCGAACGTCAACCAAAGGTGCCAAAGGTACATCCGCCAAGGAAAGTGGGGGAACATCACCCCCCTTACCCTGACGCTTCAGGCAGAAGGCCTTGTGGAGCATCAAGATGAATTCTGGACAAAACTCCACTGACTCCCCCGGCTGCTGCTCTGGCAGAGCTGCCGAAAAGTCTGTCAGCTCGTCCCTGAGACCATCTCGCCCACAGGTACCAGGAGTCTCCGTCAGCGCTGCTTCTTGGACCTGCAGAGCCTCCACCACCTCCTTAAGGTCCATCTGCTGCTCCACCATGGATGAAAGAGATGCACAGCCGCGGCACACTCCGGAGTCTGCCAGTTTGCCTCTGCGGGCACCACAGATCACGCACTGTGGTCGCCCCGCCATCAAACTGTCAATCCTGAAAACACGCAGAGAATAAATCCTTCTTTTATTATTTATTTATTTATTTTATTTTATTTTATTTTTTGTAAAGTTTAATTGAACCGGAGAGGATAGATCTACCCCGCTATACCACTTAGCTAGTTAAGAAAACAAATCGGGTACTGTAGCCACGAGGGCAGAACTCCCTCCCTCAGGCTGTTGACACTGAAATGGCTCAAGAAACCCAGTAAACGAAAGTAAGCTAACGTAAATTAAGCAAAATAATGAAAGTAAAATAAAATAAACCTAACTGACCCCGCTGAAAAAGGGAACAAAATGAGCTCCTGCGAGCTTATGAAGCCGATCGTGGCCATGTCAGGCTGCCACGTGGCATGCCGCACCGGGAAAATGGCCGCCCGGGGCCGAAATGGAAAAGGGCGCCAAAATCCTGGCCCTCCGGTACTCACTCACCTTGCTGTGTGCCGTAAGCTAAATCGCCGCCTGCAACCGGTAAACAGCTGACCGGCCAGGTCTGACGAAATCTTCCTGGAGCTCCGACGCCGGGGCGGTGTTTGAAAACTGAGAGAAAGAACAGCTGTCCTGCATATATTTAAAAGTGAGAGACAGCGCACTACAGACCCCGCGCTCCGGCTGAGGACCGGAGCATCAGAGAACTCTTCCCCGAAATGTCCTGGGGGAGATTCTCTGCCTGAACATTTGCAGCCGCTGCAGCAGATCGCAATTTGGTGACAGACAGGGTGCAAGCAGGCCCAACCGTTGTGCCGGAGCTCTTTGTACATTATGCCTTTTTTTTTTTTAAAGGGATATATACCCCGAAGTACCAAGAAACAAAAATTGCTAAATATCCTACACTACCTCTAACCTTCCTTATCCGTTACTCCAGTGAGCCCTCACAAGGGCTCACCCAGTCCTCCTGCTGCATGGAGACTGGTTACACTGGAAGGGAGAGCAGAGAGCACCAGGCTATATCCAGTGATGTCATCATTCTGACATACCAGTCTCCAGGCTGCAGGAGGAGGTTGACAACCCAGAAGTAGAGGACTGAACTGGAGGAACGATAAGGAACAGCCTTAACTTCCCAAAGTCTCTGGAAATCAATTCACAGCTCAACTGTATCAGAACATATAACCCAGGACATGTACCTAGTGAAACAGTTTATAGATAATCTTCCTCCTTAGTGGTTTACAGCTGACATGTAGAAGTTGTCACCATTTAATCCGACCTCTGACTGAATGGTGCCTTTCATTTAACAATCAGGTAATGTTAGAATTGAAAAGTGCTTTTTTTAGATTATGTTTATGATTCAGCACTGTGCACTCTCTTCTCTTTTCACTCAGCATGCTGGTTCATTATCTCTCTGAGGCTCAGAGGTAATCGGGGTGCCTCTCCATGGCAACCTTAATCATTAGCAGCAACAAAGTAATTATTCTCGGTCGGGATTTCTCTCTTTCCGACTGCATCTGTTGAGCAGCACAGTTTATAAATCCCTTCCAATAGCAGTCTCTTCAGCGTGTAAAGCAAAGGAGTCTTTAATTCATTAGCCTGGCATGTCCCCTTTTCTCTCACAGATTATCACTCCATGAGAAAGAGACAGACAGCACCTCCCTTCAGTAGACGGCTAATGAAATACAAGCTATGTTCTGATTCTACCCCAGAGCTGTCTTATAGCTTTCTGGCACATCTCAAGTACGAGTTCTCAAAGCTCCTGTCTATAAGAATGGAGTTTAATACCATGGTTTCAGGTTTCTGACCAGGTTTTAAGGATTGGTCTATTTCCAACTCCATTTCTTCCTACGTGTCCTGCTGTATCTGCATATCTCATGCTCCCAGGTTCTCCTGCAAAGAAGGGTCCTGCTCTTCCAGTGTGCTCAGCTGTTCTTCCCGTATACCGCTGGGTAGAGAGAGTATATATGGAAAACCCTCCCCCAGTCCTCGTCCCCAGCTTCTTCCTATTCTGATTCTCCAGAAATTCTGTCATGCAGGGGAAGCATTTGAAGTGGCAGGGGCTTGTTTTGAGACTTTTTAGTGTTCTTGGCTATTTTAGCCCCACCAGGGAATCTGACTTTATCACATACCAGCATGTACCTAATCAGCATGCCTCCTCCCCAGAACTGTCTAGCACATTATCTAGGTGGTGCATGAGGTCTGCCACTTTTTGCAGCAGGCAGGGAAGTTACCAGGCAATCCTCATGTCCACTAGCCACCCAGCTATCTACATGAATGATTGAATTGCCAACTATAACATCTGTCCTACCCCTTCCCTCATTGGCACATGGTACTGGAGACACATCCTTGGTGTGAGACGATATTACATCACTTGCAGGACAGGTTCTTGCTACTTTGTTACTGCCATACCAAGATAATGCTCTGTATATGCAAAGAATATCCTACTCTACTTTCTCGTTTTAAGCTATGCCGTATTTGACTTTAGTTTAACTGAAACTTTGCTTGTTACACTATGCCCTAACTGATATAATAGAACACAGAATTTTAAAACAGCCTCAGATTTTATCATTTTAAACCTAAAGAATTGTCTTTTCCCCCAAGGTTTTGTAGATTTCTTCCCAGCATTTGAAGCTTCTTTCGCAGCAGTCCTTCAAAACTTTTTTTAATTTCATTATTTACATTTTTCAACAAATACAAACAAAAGAGAAAAAAAAAGATTACAACAAATTAAAATACACAATTCTCTGTGACATGAGATACGCAAAGACTAAACACAGCCCACCCCACCCTGTCCCTCCCATTATCCTACGATCATCAGGAGTCAAATGAAAAATGAAAAAATCATAGAACTTCTGCAAGCCTACAAGGCCTGCAGGGGCTATATAAGAGCCAATACTTCACTACAGAGACCAATTAGGAATAACTACGAGGGGACATGGGATGAGGGTGAAGGGAGATAGATTCAGGAGTGATATGCGGAAATATTTCTTTACGGAAAGAGTAGTGGATCCGTGGAATAGTCTCCCAGTGGAGGTGGTAGAGATGAGGACAGTAACTGAATTCAAAAAAGCATGGGACCAACACAGAGGATCTCTAAAGGTAAAAAGTGGACTGTTGTAGTTGTTATGGAAGGACAGACTAGATAGGCCTTGTGGTCTTTTTCTGTCATCATGTTTCTATGTTTCTATGTAACAGGAAAGGGCCACTCCAACATGGAGCTAATTCAAACTGACAGTCCCTTTATAAGGACAAGATGCCAAATTGCTGATTGAAAAATGACCCCAAATCAGAAGAGAGTGGTCCTGAGTCCCAGCACCAACCAATACGATTCTATGTTTAAGCCCAGTGCAAATGAATGTTAGGTCAGTCCTATACCACATATCGCAAATTGTTGACATCTCCTTGATGAGATTAACACTTATTCTCATCTACATATTGAAACGTATGCCTACTGACCCCTCTACCAATTGTGAACCTTGCTTTGGCAAGAACCATAGTATAGGCCAGACAATCAGGGAAACCCCTCCCCCTTCCTCCTATTAAAACCCAAGCTTCCAACGAGCAAGTCTAGGCGGTTAATTTTCCATGAAAGCTGAACTAACGTTCTATCAGTATTGACGATATGCTTTACTTGTAGAAACATTAGTAGTATTCCTATTATACAATTCACTTTAGGAGTAATAAACTTTACTTATATCTTCAAGATGACCCCACCAAGAAACAGACCGACGACCACGCTACTGTGCATAATTAGAGCTCGTTAAGTCAAAGAGGGTGAAGGAGATTATAGCATGAACCTAGTTGTTAAGCACTTGGATAGAAAACTCACTGAATCTTGACCAATACCCTTGGAAGATAGGGAAAATTTAAAGCGAAGAATTAAAAACCTGGGGGGGGCAACCACTTTCCATCCTGAAATGGCCATCCCCTTACTCTTATGATGGGCAGTAGAAATTCCTTTGAAATAGGGCCAGTGTAACAAATTTCAATAACTCCATTGCATTCAAGTGTGTCTCTTACAGCAATGAGATGTCAACCATACAGAATAAAACATTCCTCTTTGTAGCAACTATTAATACCATTAACATTCAAGTACCCAATCTCAAAGAAAAACGTACTGAATATAACTCTGAATTATCAGTCATAAGTTACAGAAACAGATCAATATGTAACCTTTAGTTTAACATTGTAGAACAACTTCTTAAGTGCCTTTAAAGTATGGCTGCATCTATAGCCCAAAGAAAAGAGAAGAGGTCCTGTCATATGATCAAACGCACAAGAACATCAAACCATAAAAAGAAACAGAGAAAATTTCCCAAAGCCACCTAAAACCAGGGGGGCTATATAACCCACAAAACTTAACGAGTAAGCCCACTAGGACAAAACAGACACGGAGGGCTCAATGACCCAACACTCCCACATTCTGCAATACATCACATATCACATCTTGCCCACCTCCCTTCTTAAAAGTAAAAATAATATTTAGAAACGAGACAGAATAAATGTCCCAGAAAATAGCAGTGTGACACGCTTATGTGCCACTTCTGCGTGGATAGCTCGCCTTCACATGACCTCAGACCAGTTGAACGCCCATGATACCAAGCATCATAAAACTGTGGCAAGCAGAAGATGCAATATATCCTTCACTGCATCACCACCGACTCCTTATCCTCCAGAAATGCACATAGATCACCAGGATCATCAACCAAGATCAACAAGTCTTGGTCTGGTTATGCAAGATGACTTTCATGCGGGCAGGATATAGCAGTCCAAAATGGGCCTTCAGTTGTATCAAGCGTGGACGCAACGCCAAAAGACTCTTTCTCTGATCCACCATCACCTTCGCAAAGTCAGGGAAGAACAAGAGTTTATGCCCCTGGTATTCCAAAGCTGTAAGTGTTCTGGCTACTCCCATTATTTGCAACACTTGTTGAAAACGCAAAAGTTTCAAGATGATTGGGCGTGGACGCTTGTTCATGGCCCCAGACTGCGTAGGCACTCTATGGCTGCGCTCGATCTCGAACGGCATAGTGAAATGCAGCTTTAACACGCCTGGGTTCATAGCCTGCAGAAAGGATATCAAGTCATGCCCCTCTGCTCCGTCAGGCACTCCTAGTATCCTTATGTTTCGTCACTAGTGATTATTGCCATCTTCCACCTCTCTTTACAGTGAATGAATCAACTTGGCCTTCTTCTCAACGGCCTCGAGCCTCTCCCCATGTGACGCCACCACCACCTTCTCTACCTTCTCCAAATGAGCCGTATTATATTTATTTATTTATTTAACAGTTCTTATATACCTTCTTTCTACAATTCAAGACGGTTTACATGGAACGTAACTGACAGTATTGTACAACTGTTTACATAGAACAAGGTAACAGGCTACATAGGTAACATAAGAACTAGGGAACTAAAGAGCTAATAAACTATTTACAATAAATTATTTACAATAATATGGATCATTTGTTTACATAAGAAGTAACTGTGGGTCACTAGGATAATTGGAGGGAAAGTGCAGAGGGTAGGAGAAGGGGGGAACTAGGGTGGTAGGGAAAAGTGTTCGAGGAAGAGGTGGGTTTTTAATCTCTTTCGGAATTCTGCATGGCTCACACAGTTACGTAGGTCATGGGGAAGGGTATTCCATAGGGATGGGGCGTAGAAAGAGAAGGCCCTGTTACTAGTAGATTGTTTAAAGTGTAATTTGGATGTAGGAATGGTTAGAAGGTTTTTGGTTGAGGAGCGGCGTGTTCTTGTATTGTTAGGGAAGGCAAGGAGTGGGGAAAGGCATGGAGCTGATTCTTTTGAGATGATCTTATGAATAAGGGTGAGCACTTTAAATTTGGATCGGAGTTGGACTGGGAGCCAGTGTAAGTCATAGAGGACAGGAGTAATATGGGATCGTCTAGGGTTGTTAGTTATTAATCGTGCCAGTGTATTCTGGGCAAGTTGGAGAGGTTGGATGGTGGTCTTAGAGAGGCCATGATAGATAAGGTTACAATAGTCAAGTGAAGGGGTTGTGAGAGCCTGACAGACAGTATGGAAGGAGTTGGGGCTTATGAGGGGCTTGAGGTTCCGGAGGGTTTGCAACTTCGCGTAAATTGTATTGGTAGTTTTCTTTATGTGATCAATGAATGAGAGGTTCTGGTCAAGGATGATTCCAAGATATTTCACTTGGTTTTTTATGGTGAGAGTGAGATCGCCAAGGGTGAGTGTTGGAGGAGGGGTATATGAGGGGTTGGAGAATACTTGAAGGATCTCAGTTTTGGATTGGTTAATAAGTAGATTGTGTTGGGAAAGCCAGGATTTGAGATTGGTTAGACATTTATTTATTTTAGTAAAGTTGGGATTAAAGAGGCTAAATGGGGTGAAGCACATCATATCATCTGCGTATAATTGGTACTGAATGCTGTGGTTTTGGAAAATTTTGCAGGCAGGTTGGAGGAAGATATTAAAAAGTAAGGCAGAGAGGCTAGAGCCTTGGGGGACACCTTGCTTTAGTGTAAATGGGAGGGAGGTATCACTTCCAATACGGACCTGTTGTGTTCTGGAGTCTAGGTAGGAATGAAACCATTTTAGTGTTGTGCCTCTCAGACCTATTTCATGAAGTCTGGTTAGGAGTTGATTGTGGGGAAGAGAGTCAAAGGCAGGGGATAGGTCAAGGAATATAAGTAAGCATCCTTGGGTAGGGTTATGGGTGTGTAAGTACAATGAATCTAGAAGGGAGGTTAGTAGGGTTTCAACTCAGTGATTCTTTTTAAATCCATGTTGGTATAGGTCAAGGGGGGAGTGGTCATCAATGTAGTCCTGTAGTTGGGCTTGGACAATTTTCTCAGTAATCTTTGCAAGGAAGGGTATACTGGAGATGGGTCTATAGGAGGAAGGGGAGGAGGTGTCAAGTTTGGATCCTTTCAGGATAGGGCGGATAGAGGCACACTTAAGTAGGGGTGGTACAGAACCAGACTGGAGGGAAGATTGTACAATGGTCAGGATGTAGGAGCTGAGGGATGTTCTGGTGGATTTGATCCAGGGGGCAGGGCAAGGGCCGAGGGCAGATGTTGATGCATTCAAACTGTTTATGACATTAGATATAGTTTCTGATGTGACGGTGTGAAATTCATGCCATGAGTTCTCTAGTAGTAGAGTACTATAGTCTTCAGTTGGTTGGGGGTTGCTTGTTAGAGGGGGAGGGGGGGGGGAGGAATTTGGAGGCCAGGTGGTCGGCTATAGCTTGAGCGGATATTTTAGATGGTTGGTCATGTGGGAGGGGTTCTTTTATTAGAGATTTGGCGATGGAGAAGAGCTCCCTTGGTTTGTTGAGGGCACGCTGGATTATATTTTCATTGTATTCTCTTTTATGTTTAGTGGTTTCTGCTCAGTAGGATCAAAGTTTAGCTGTATAAGCATTGTGTACATCTGGGTCTTGTGTATGTCTCCATTTGCGTTCAAGGCATCTAAGCTCTCAAAACGTTGATTTCTTCCTGCATTGCACTTAGTGATTCTCCATTAACCTTGACCATTTCTTTGACTGCCCGAATCTCAGCCAAGATCTCCTGCAAGGTCTCAGGGCTATCTCAGATGACCGCCATCTTGTGAGGTGAGAGAGGTTCCATCTTGGTTCTCTTTGCACTAGCATTTTGAGATAGCTGGAAATCCAGCCACATCTGCTTGGAGCCCGACATATCCGGGATTGAATGGCAACCAAGTAGGTAAGAACCATCTGATCAAATATTGCAGAAAATCAGGATTCTTGTCTCTTGCCCTCTGGAGCACCGCTCTTGTCCTTCAAGACTTTTAGTGTGGGTGGCTGTTCGTGAGCTGTTTTGCACTTTTGTTATACTTTTTAAAATGATCTTATAATGTTTCTCCTTCTCAGTAGATCTCTTTCCCTTCAGTGCTCAAGAACTATGGTTTTATTTTTGTTTTTCTTAAAAGTGTTAAAAATAGTCTTATCTGTTCGAGTGTCTTTTAATCATTATTAAAAATGCTACAGTTCATAAAATTGTTTCGTGTATTAAACACAATTTCATATTTATTTGCTTTAACTGCTGTCACTTGTACACATAGAGCATATGAAAATGTAAAGATGAGTTATCAATTATTCTGTGGGCAAAAAGTTAACATATTCCCTGATGTTTCCAAACAAACTCAGACTCGGAGGAAAAGCTTTTTAGCTCTTAAGTCCAGAGTCCTTGCAAGTGGTGCTACATTCTTTTTAAAATTCCCTTGCAAGTGTCTGATTACTTCAGGGAAATCCTCTTACGTGTTTTTTGAACCAATCCAATTAGAAGAGTTTCTGAAGTCCTGTAGTGGGGAATGATACTTAGGTTCAATCTTGGCTAGTTAGATAAAAAAGGGATTAGAGAATTTAAGAGGGTAATGTCTCGCTTTTTTCTTTTGATGTTTCTTAGCTTTGTTTAATTTATATTGTATGCTGGGTATGCTCCCCCATGATGTGGGCTTGTGCTTCTTTTTTCTGGTTTTTGTTTTGGTATTATTTTCTTACTTGTAATTCTTTGTATTGAAGTTTTTTCCTTTCATATTACACTGTAATGTTGATGAAAAAATTATAAATAAATAAAAAAAAAAAAAAAAAAAAAAAAAAGATGAGTTATCATGGAAATATGAACTATTCATTATGCATTGGCAGCACAACTTTGTCTTGAGACACAACCCTTCACGTCCAAAAACATTACCCTCAAGAGGTAATTATTCTGGGAAAAAAAAACATCATTATACCCGGCATCAGTCATTTAAAGAAACACCAGTTTTAAATAATGCTCAAAACTTAGAAAATCATTCAAGAAGCTGATTTCTGGTTTGGATTTTGGATTTTGCTCATGACTTTTTTTCAGGAATAGGTACAGTAGATAGGAAAATATCCCTTGAGGGGCTTACAGTACAATTTAACTTTGTAAATTGAGGGTTAAGTTGATTATCATCCACCCCGAAAAACATATATAGAAATATACAGTACAGTGTTGAGAAAAAAATCATGAACCCCAAGTGTAATGATGAGAATTGTAATCTCTTACCATGATAATATTGCTTAACTGAAACCAGTCTTTCCTAATGCAGTAAAAAGGATATGACAGGCCCTTTTACTAAGGCGCGCTATGGTTTTGTTCCTAACGTACCACTAATGCACAAAATTGTGGCGCATCGAGTTCCGGGCCAGCGTATTACCTGTCGTGGGTGTGGACAGCATTTCCCTGATAGGTAACGCATGACACGTCATGATAATATCGGGTACAATTACCGTGAGTACAGATAAATTCACCATGTGCTATCAGCGCTAATTGCAAGCTGCACCATTAGCACATGGTGTATATCCCTGCGCTGAAGGTGTGGCTCTTGCCATGCCCACCCTCCGTCCCTAACCCACACATTCTGACCTCCACTGCACAATTTGCAGTTAGCGTGTACCGATTTCCAGGCTAACTGTGCTGGCTGCACCCCAACAGTTACCACGGGCCACAGAGCAAGGTTAGCATACATTTAAACTCGCACTAACTGCATAGCACACTTTAGTAAACAATTCCATGTTTCTTGAGACTCAATGCACAAAGTAGGAACAGTAAGACTAATTCAGATTCAGTGTGTGAATTAGTAAATATACACCAGGTTACCTTAGCAAAATTAGGGGGTTATTTTAGAAGCCTTATAGCACTCCTTGTGGCCTTGGGCAAGTCACTTAACCCTCCACTGCCTCGGAAGAAAGGCCTGGCAATCTACTTCCGGTGACACTGCCAAGAAAACCCAGGAGCTTCTGGGTCGCCAGGAGTCAGGACTGACTCGAAGGCACACATTGCATTGCATTCATCCTTTCTAAATGGAAATACCAGCATTTACACGTGGAAATGGCATCCACATAGAAATCAGAATTTTAGAAAGGCTGCAGTCTACAATAGACATGCGAGCTACATTGATATTTCCATGTTTTTAAAAGAGGCATGGTCTGGACATTGCTGGAGTTTGCATGTCTAGAATGTATTTCACAAAGCAGGTCAGCATGGAGGATGGTACCTGTAATGTTGACCTTTCTAGCTGCTATGAATGTCTTGCAGACACCGGCCTCACTTGTCTTGTCAGACTGCCTGCGGTGTTGGGGACTGGAGGAGATTTGCTTGTAGTTTTTTGGCCTGACTGTTGTCCGTAGGCACTAAGGTGTCTCTTTGGCTACTGTTTATTCCCCTGCTCTCTGTCCTGTCCATCCATCAACATTTGTTTCATCCCCCTTCAAACTTCCTGTGTATCTTGTTCCTCCTTTCTCTTCCCCTCCCCCCAGTTGTGCCACTCTCAATCTCCCAGTTGGGCCAGTGCAGAAGACTAGTGCAGCCTAACTTTTAGGCACAATGACCGCCACAGTCAAATGCAGAAAAGAGACTGACAAGTGGGCAAACAGCAAAGGAAAAGCAGCACACACATAATGCCAAGAGTATTTAAATTATAGGTAAATTACCTGCACGTATTAAAATGACATGCTAATATTGACTGCGCCTGATGCAGAGAAACTCAGAGGATTTCATAGCAATTCTTAGCACCAGTACCTCTATGCCTGGTCTTGAGGTGCCTTAAACATCTAGTACGTGCGCCCCACAGTATTGTGATGGCATCAGGAGCTTTCCCCGATGTCTGTCTGGATCATCCAATCCAGGATTGGGGAAAGCCCCTGATGCCATCAAAATACTGTCAAGGGGCTGGTGCCTCTGACAAAAAAGCAAATTCCTGGTAGCCCACTGGCCGCCCAACTAAAAATAATCCTGGTGCCCCAGCAATCCCAAACCTCCCATCCCACTCTTGGTATCTTTACAAAGGAGTGGGAGCACTGCCCATCTTGATACACCACCTCAGATGATCCAGGCATTAGGGAAAGCCCCAATGCCATCAAAATACTGTTGGGGCACACGGTGCCCCTGTTTCTCTGGGAGAGTATGCCAAACTTGCGTCGACTTCTGTGCGCATGTATTTGGCTTGCTCTCCCAATTTAATGCTGCCATTTTTGCCACAGTTTGATGCATAGCTAATTTGCATATGAGCCCCTTCCAGCATGCTGGCGCTGCAGTTGTGCGCTATCAGTATGCTGCAAAGAGGTGTACAGAGTTGATAGCGCACGACTTCAGCGGCGGCTCTCTGGTATTGGCCTGCATATTTGTTATCTTTGCTTAGGATGTGTCTGGGTGTGTCTGTTGCTTGTTTGAATGCAGGCGGAGGGTTTCAGAGTGTTCCTGATGGGTTTCAGTGGTGCTGGGTGCTGGTAGAGAGAGGCAGGAGCCATGAGTGAGCTGAAAAGATGGTTTGTGTAGGCCTTGCTGCATGAGGCACACAGGTGGGGCAGGAGAAGGCATTCCCATTAGAGGATATATAGGCCTAGGAACCAATTTCTAAACCTCACAAATGACCAGTGCCTCACCAGCATCTGGTCTGATAAGGATGAATGCTGCCAGGAGCTAGATCCTCTCCTCCACTCTATCACATAGAGGAGGATGTCCATGCCAGTCCACCTCAAATTTACCACTGTCCCTGCCTTTTTCATCACTGGCAGTTTCCCCTCTGTGTTGGCTATCACCATGGTTCTCAGTCAGTGTGGCATCTCACATTTTCTAAGGGCCTTTCTCGTCTGCACTTTTGACGATGTAGTCTTCCCTCAGACTGTGCAGCAGAAGCATCAAACTATAGCCCAGTTTTATGAAGTAATCCAATTTGCTTCTGTGTTGGAAGTCATAAATTGCACACATGTACCCCTCAAGCCCCCCATGAGGGAAGGAAGGGACCTACCACCACAAAGGCTTTTCGCTCCCTCAAAATGCAGGTGATCTGCAATGCACAGAATGAAATAACAGATGATTTATTATATCTGTACACTTTGCTTACATTTTTGGTTTCATTTTTTGTTTTATAGGGCCTGATATACAGCCTACAGCTGGCAGGGTTTTCAAAATTCCTGGCCACTTGAGCAAAACTAAAACGGAATATTCAGCACTGGAATCTAGATACCTCCAGGGCTGAATATGCCATTTCAGTGCTGACTGTCACAGCTATTCAAACAGCAGCAGGGAGGGGTGGCCTAGTGGTTGGGGCAAGTTGCTTCAGCCTGGAAGGTTGGCAGTTCAAATCCCACTAGAGGACCGCAACCTTGGGCCAGAAAGACTGGGGTTTCTAGTCCCACAGGTGGTCTTGGGCAAGCCACTTAACACTCCATTGCCCATGTTCCCTGTAAGTATTAGTGTATGTCTTGTATCCCCCAATTGTGTTGTGACCACTTTGATTAAAAGATAAGGTGGTATACAAAAGTGTCTAAATAAATATTCAGCCACTTTCCAGACAGCCAAACTGCATATAGTAAGGAGAGCTATTGTAATGACCCAACTTCTTGCAAGCACTTGGTTGGTTAGTGGACTAAAAATTACCATTAGCTGGATAAGTGCTGGGACCACTCTTCCCCTGCTCATGGACCACCTGGCATTGTCTGGACAGTGCCACAATGGTTAGAAGATATATTCAGTGGTACTGTCTGGTTAGAGTTGCTGAATAGCCCTCTCAGTGGGGTTTATCTGGTCGACATGTCCTGCAAACCAGATAAACTCTTTTGAATATTGGTGTGTTCATTCCATTGACTATGACATGCCCAAGCTCCTCTCCCTCTCTGCAAAAGCAAGGCAATGCCGGAGGGCTATTTAAATTTACTAGACAGCGGTGTGCAATAGTCACAAGCACATGCCTAATGCTTCTTAGACAAGCTACTTTGGTCATCTGCAAGGGTGCCCCCAATGGGAACCTCCCAGTTTGATTCTTATGACCCTCTTTATAAAATTCTTAATGGCTGTCTCCAGGCAGGTGATTCCAAGTCAATGTGGCCATAGACTTCACTTCTATTGACTCTACTCAGGATCAGATTTTAGGAATAGCTTTCACTCTCCCAGATAGCTCCTTCTCCTGCTTTGGAGGGATACCATCTCCTTCTCTGGGAAGCTTATTTATTTAGAAGGATTTAGTATACCGCCTTATCTTTAAATCAAGGCGGTGTGGCACATCAATCAAAATCAATAATAAAGCATGGTTTGTAGCATGCAGTGTGAGAACTAAGAGGTGTAGTGTGTGGGGCAGTGCGTTAGATTATATTGGTGAACTATTTACATAATGAGCTAATACATATATACAAAATGGGGCTGTTTGAGAGGCGTGCTAGGATTGAGATTCTGTAATGTCTTGGAGGTAGGATCGTGATCCTGTAATGTCTTGAGGTAGAAAATTTATGTGAGGTCCTTGAAATGTACTGTAAATAGATCATTCTTAAGAAGTTTTCTGAAGTCCTTGAGGTTCTTGGTTGATCTTATGTGGTCTGGGAGAGAGTTCCATATAGCAGGTGCTGCCAGGGAGAGTGCCCTCCTTGATGTGGCCAGCCTTGTTTTAGCAAATTATTTTGCTGTTCTGATGGTGTCTGAGGTTCCTTTTCTTCTTGGTCTCCTGTTGTCATCGGTTTTTATGAGAGGGCGTAGGCTGTCTGCTGATAGGTTGTGTATTATTTTAAATATGTGTAGAAGTACTTTGAATTGGATTCTGGAGCTGATTGGGAGCCAGTGTAGGTGGTACAGTATGGGGGTGATGTGATCGTGAATTGTGTGATCTGTCGTGAGTTGTGTGGCTGTGTTTTGTGCTAGCTGTAGTGGTTTTATTGTCTTTTTAGGTAGTCCTTGGTAGATGTGATTATAATAGTCTAGGGTTGGAGTGATGATGGCTTGACAGACTGTTCGGAAGTGTTCATGGGCGAGGATGGGTTTGAGCCTTCTGACTGTCCTCATTTTGATGTAAGCGCTCTTTGTTATTTTTGCAATGTGGGACTGGAGGTTGAGGTCCTTGTCGAGCGTTACTCCCAGGTATTTTATTTCTTGTCTTACCGGTATGATGGTGTTAAGGTTGATGGTGGCCGATGGTGAGAATGTCTGGTTTCTTGTGATGAATAGAGCTTTGGTTTTGTTGCAATTTATTGATAGGTTGTTTTCTTGCAGCCAGGTTGCCATTTGTTGGAAGCAGTTGGCTATGTTGGAGTAGTCTGGGTTGTCCAGTTTGATTGGTGTGTATATCATTATGTCATCTGCGTATATGGCATATTGAATCTTGTGGTCCTTGATGATGGTGCATATGGGTTGTACGTAGATGTTAAATAGCAGGGCGGAGAGAGCTGAGCCTTGTGGGACTCCTTGAGTGGCTCTGAACGGTTGAGAGGTCTTTGTTCCACACTTGACTTGTAGTTGTCTGTTGGTGAGGTAAGATGTAAACCAGCTGAATGAAAAATTTCAACTACCACTAGTTTTATCACATATTTGCTTTATAAAGGCAAAGGACCTGATATTTAAAGGCAGTTTTACAGTTTACAAACCTGCAAATCGCCACTATATGCCATGATTCTACATGGTGAGCATTGAAGCATTCTGGGAGCATTCCTTGAGGAGTATTAACCTGACATCTTCCTCTCCCTATGCTCCCAAAGTGACCCCCCCCCCCCCAAACACACAGCAACCCTCCAGATACTTCAAGAAATTAGACAAAAACTCTTTCCTCAACATTCGCTCCTCACTACTCAACATCACCCTGGAGGACATCGACACCTGTCTACTGACTCGGAACAACATAATCAGCCAAGCAGCCTCTGCACCTGAACTGCATCACTCAGAAGCAGCTAAGCACCCCAAAATACCCTGGTACATCCCAGAACTCAGAGCATAAAAGGGAGCTCACAGATTCAAGTTCAAATTAGAAGAACAAACTTGCCAACTGGCGAGCATATCTGAATATCTCACCAGAACAGACTACTGAAAATGCATCTACTACTCCAACCAAATAAGGGGCTGGCATTTAAAAGCCCTGACTGAGTTAGCCGGGGGCAGTTCTGCATGTTGTGATGATGCAGAGGGTTTAAACAGTAAGAAAAAGGGTTTAAAACTGCAGCTTTCCTCAAATGCACACATTAAGGCAGGCAAGGAAGGGGTTAAAGCACAAGCCCAGAGAAACTCTCTGCACAGAAAGGCGGTACACCCCAGCTCCAGGACAAACAGGGGAGCTGCCGTAAGAGGCAAGGGGGCGGAGTCAAACCAGATAGGACAACCCTATGCTCTTAACCAGGAAGTAACAGAGAGAGTTAGTTTGAGATTGAGTTCGAGATCGAGATTGAGTCTGAGGAGAAGTTCCAGTTCCAGTTCAGGTGAAAGCTCGAGTCGGAGTAACACTGATCTTGGAAGGAAGAGAGTTGGTGCGAGAGCAGGAGGAGTGCCTGGGAGAACAGGAAGTGTTCAGGCAGGAGACTCAGGACCTGACTTTGACCAAGTGGCAGAGAGAAGCAAAGGAAGGAGCAGCCATTGCCAGGATAGCACATGGTGCTGGGAGAATTGCCATCCAGACTGCTTTGAGACACGGAGGTCTCTGAGAAAGCAGTGGAGAAAGAAAGCTTCCTCTGGGAGAGAGAGGTCACCACGAACCAGACAGCCAGGAGAAGCAGGTGGGAAGCTACTTTTATTCTCACGGGGAGAGGCTGGAACCCTTACCCAGAAGAGATAGCATTACTTCCCTAGAGTCTTCCCTAGAAGCTGTGAACAAAGGTGAGAGTTTGAGCAAGTATAAAGTTCTGTATGATAAGCTGTCTAAGCGTTCCAAGTGCAGGAAGCCTGATACTAGCAGAAGCTTAGAAACTAGCCCAGCTGTTCTTAACTCATCAGCTGATGGTAGGCTATGCCGGCAGAAGCTGAAGCTAGCCCCTGCTAAGCCAGTGAAATGAGAACAGTGTAAAGACAGAGACTTGCCTTGTTATCAACCTTTGCAACCCAGACACACTAGAAGAAGATTAAGCCAGTTGAATTCCTTTAACACTACTTTAAAGGAGGCTGCTGATTCTAGCTACATTCAGATACCACGAATGGAAAGGAGTAGTGAGTGGAAACAGCTTAGACACCATTTGGAACAATGGAAGCCTGTTGATCTGCAGTACCCTGAATTGAATCATAAGACGTCTGACTCTGATGTTGAATCAATGCAGTTGGGTTCAACTAAATCAGATAGCTCTTATTCTGAGATGGAGGCGGACTGTGCTTTGTGTTGCCAAGAGTGAAGCTGTTGATATTAATGTATATGATAAATGCTGAGAAGTATTTCATGCTATTGAGTTTGCACGGAGAGAAGCAGCGTTCTGCTGGAGTGAAACTCAACGTCTTTAAGCAGCTGTGAATTGTGAATGCTATGGAAGTGATTAGCTGCAACTGAAGCTGTTCATAAGTGAAGAGAAGTTGAATTAACCTTGTATATAAATTGACAAACCCTGAGAAAGATCAGGTTGGACTTTATCACTTTTGGAATTTATTTTGGCATAAGAAGTATCCACCTTTTTGTTTCTGGTTAGGGGATGGTAGATGACAGAATCCTGTGCAACAAATAAAGTTTTTGTTATCACATAAACCTTGGCTGTCTTCGTTTGGGCCACAACTACAGGGATATCCCAAGCTTCAGCACTTACAAGGATAATCTGGCACATTTCCCACTCTTCCAGGCAACCGCCTATACACTGAGAAAGGGGGTGTGACAATGTGCAGGCCGGACTGAATTGTGGTCCTGGCCTGCACGTGCAGGACTGTTTGTGATTCTGATCCCGTGGGGCTAGACATGCCCTGCGGGATCAGAATCGCGATCCCCTCTGTGTGTCCAGTTCAGATTGGACACACAGAGGGGATCTATGTCTGGAACAGAATCGGGCCCATACTGTCCTCATTTCTATTACCTCCACTGGGAGACTACTGTACACTGCCCTGACGCCTCTGGTAAGCGCGGTATATCAAGTTTCACAAATAAAGATAAAGATAAAGACTATTCCACGCATCTGCCACTCTTTCCGTAAAGAAATATTTCTGCATATTACTCCTGAGTCTAACCCCTTTCACCTTTCACCTTTCATCCTATGTCCCCTTGTAGGAGAGCTTGCTTTCAATCAAAAATGTTCCTGTGCATTTATGCCATAGAGGTATTTAAACATCTCTATCATATCTCCTCTATCCCGCTTTTCCTCTAAAGTATACATATTAAGATCTTTAAGTCTGATCTCATATGCTTTATAACAAAGACCACTAACAATTTTAGTAGTCGCCCTCTGCACTGACTCTAACCTGTTTATATCCCTTTGAAGGTGCGGTCTCCAGAATTGCACACAATACTCCAAATGAGGTCGTACAAGAGACTTATACAGAGGCACTATCACCTCCTTTTTTTCTGCTGACCATTCCTCTCCCTGTTGCCTTTTCTACTTGTTTAGCCACTTTAAGATCATCAAAAACAATCATGCCCAGGTTCCACTCTTCTTTTGTGGACAGAAGTACTTTGCCCTCTACACTGTACCACTCCCTTGGATTTTTGCAGCCCAAGTGCATGACCCTGCATTTCTTAGCATTAAATCTCAGCTGCCAAATTCTTGACCATTCCTCAAGCTTAGTTAGATCACTCCTCATGTTATCTACTCCTTCCTGGGTGTTTACTCTATTGCAGATTTTGGTATCATTTGCAAACAGGCAAACCTTACCCGACAGCCCTTCTGCAATATCACTCACAAAGATGTTAAAAGTATCAGATAAAGGACTGATCCCAGTGGCACACCACTTACAACTTCCTTCTTCTCAGAGTGATCTCCATTTACCTGTACACTTTGCTGCCTCCCATTTAGCCAGTTTCTAACCCAGTCAGTCACTCTACGGTCCATCCCTATGGTGCTTAGTTTATTAATAAGTCACCTGTGTGGAACGGTGTCAGAGGCTTTGCTGAAATCTAAGTACACCACATCTAGAGCTCTCCCTCGGTCAAACTCCCTGGTCACCCAGTCCAAAAATCAATCTAATTTGTCTTACAAGACCTGCCTCTGGTAAACCCATGCTGCCTCCGATCCTGCAATCTATTGGATTGCAGAAACCTCACTAGTCTCTCTTTTAGTAACATTTCCAGTAATAGTCTAACCTCTGTGGTGAGTCAAACTGGCCTGTAGTTTTCAACCTCATCCTTACTTCCACCTTTGTGTAAAGGAGCCTTATGTGCTTTTCTCCAGTCCTCTGGGAGCACTCCTGACTCCAAACAAGCATTGAAAAGGTCAGTCAGTGGAGCCGCTACAATGTCCCCAAGTTTCTTCAATATTTTGGGATGAATATTGCTGTCCTATTGCTTTGTCTCCAACAAAGGATACTTGCATTCATATCTGCAACAATTAACAGAGTGCAACTTAAAACAAGAACCAACTGGAATTGAATTATCTTTTTCCCAGTTTTTAAACACTAAAGCCTAGATTTACTACACTAATCTGTGTTAATATAGTAATATGTGCTGTTGCACTTCAGCGTGCATTATTGCTCTTTAACGTATGTTACACCTATTTAATGTGCGTTATTAGCAAATAGGCCCCAGTGACAACAATAGTGCCTGTGTTAAATAGCAATAAAATATATTAAGGTGAAAACATGCATTAATTTATAAATTCCAGCCTTAAGTTTAATGATGCCTAGATTTGTATTAGCCTTAAATGTTGCTGCAGTACGATTTTCTAACAGAGATTGCAGTGTACAGTACTGTACTAACAGGCACTGAATTTTCCACACAGATTACAATTTTCCATATGTAAGTTTACTGCCAGGCTCAGGGAAGGAGTGCCAAGTTTGATAGCAAGCAAGAGATGGAACTACAAGCAGCCTGCATCAAATGGTCCCTTTAATATAACCTCATTGCAGGTGATGATCTCACCAGGACAGAGAGAGCATAGAACAAGTGTCAGCTGGTTTCTCAGAGATGCAGAGAGATGTCCCAGGCACACAGAAGGACGAGCAGATTTGATAGCAAGACATGGAGGTAAAAACAAGCGGTCTGCAGGGATACTCTTAAAATGTTTACTGAAAAATCAAATATGGTGGTGCAGTGAAGTGAAATTATGTTTCATACCACTGCTGGCAACTAACATGGATATTACTGTCCCATTTGTGTCTAATGCTGAAAGATTTCAGATATAAAACTCCTGCAGCGGTTTCTAGACATGCAAGTACTAGGATGAAGAGTTTTAATTAGAAAGCCAATTAGATCTCTTAGGAGGTTTATTGTGGCCATGAAACAAAGAGAGTGATAGCCTGGTAAATACAAAGCATTACAATTTGATTATCATCAGGTTAAGTATCAAAAATGCAATAACCTACTATGGTTTGTATTAAGTTATTCAGTGTATAACTTAGTGTTATTGGAAAGAGCTTTTAAAGAGTGTGCACATGGGAGACACAAAAAAGGAAGGCTGACAATTTCCCACTGCTGTGAAGTAATGTGGCTTTTACAGAGCTGGAATGCAATGCCATTGTTCACAATTTAGTTCAGATAGAGTTTAGAATGTTTCAAAAACGTATATTCAGTCAAATTGTTTTCTAATAAATGTCTATTTTTCAATAGACAAGGAAAGGGCAATTCCTCTGCTAACATATTGCATGTAATAAAAAATAAATGTTTGCAATCATATAACTTCTATCTTACCTTATTCGCACATCAGGAATAAAATGCATTCTGCTTTTATGATTATACTAAGGAAGAGATGAAAGTATTTGAGCAAATACTCTTTCTAAAATAACTAGTATTTCCCAGTGATTATCCCCAACTAAACCCCTCAGGCCATTTCATTGAAATGTTTTTGAGATATGAAGGTAGTTAAGTATTAGATAATAAAACTTCAGAAAAAATATTCACTGTAACTAAATGGCCATATCCCAGCAACCTCCAGTTAAATCTCCCTTTACTTGGAGTTTTAGGCCACCTTTCAGTCTCTAGTACATGCTTCATTGCAAAATGCGTAGATTGCCAGGCCTTTCTTCCAAAGCAATGGAAGGTTAAGTGACTTGTCCGAGGGTACTAGTGGGAATCAAATCCCGGTTGCTTGCTTACCAAGACAGTGATCTAACTACTAGGCTACTCCTCCATGCCTCATGCTACATTATTGACTTCATTACAATGTGCATTTGGGTGACTATCATTTTTGTCAATAAAAGTAATACACGTTCACTCAAAAATATAACTTGAAGAGGATAGATGTACTGAAAATATTCCCAGTGGTCAAACTCGCACACGTCTCAATTAACAGATTCCTTAACTTATTTGAAAAAGGTCTCAGACTCTACGGCACTGAATTAGACTTCTAAAGTGTCAAATATTTAGTGCCTATTCGCATCAATGACCTTAATCAGGGTATATTTCTAAGATTATCTCTCACAATGCTTTGAAACTTATTTCAAAGATATGCTTGACTTATTCCCCAACGTCGTCCTTCGGTATCTCATCCACATTTCACTTTTTTAGTTTCCTCAGGGGTTTTGAACAGTGCAAAGCTCAAAATTGTGATCGATGCCACACACGCCCTACTTGCCACAATTGTTAGGTTCTCTCAAAACGCCCATCTTGCAAAGACACTGCGGCAAGATGGCATCGATCAAGCATATCTTTTGAAATAAGTTTCAAAGCATTGTAAGAGATAATCTTAGAAATATACCCTGATGAAAGTCATTGATGTGAATAGGCACTAATATTTGACACTTTTGAAGTCTAATTCAGTGCCGTAGAGTCTGAGACCTTTTTCAAATAAGTTAAGGAATCTGTTAATTGAGACGTGTGAGAGTTTGACCACTGGGAATATTTTCAGTACATCTATCCTCTTCAAGTTATATTTTTGAGTGAACGTGTATTACTTTTATTGATATAAATACCACTCAAAGAACGGACCCTATATAGTTGTTTCACTATCATTTCTGGGCATGTGGAGGCCTATTCCAATAAGTACATCCAGGGCCACTGTGCATCCGGTTGGAACCAACGTACAGTGGTAGATGTGATTCTGATCCCGCAGGACACATCTAGCCCCCACGGGATCAGAATCATGTCTAAGCCTGTAGGTGCAGGCCCAGACCTAAATCTGGTCAGCATGCACGTACAGGCTTCTGCTTGGCTAACTCAGTATGACTCCTGAATGGAGCTGTGGTGCCATGGCGTCTAGTTGCCATGGCACTGCGGCTCCATTCAGGAGCCGTGATCCCCAGCCGCTGCTGACTATTTTCATTTCCCACAACCTGACCCCCGATCTGGCCTCCCAAGGCCAGGGTCAGGCTGCGTGGAATCTCCTGCACACCCTCCTACCTTCACCACTCCCTAGGCATGCTGTCCCCTGCCATCTAGGGGAACTTATTCCACCTCAGAGGTGGAATAAGTTTCCTATTCAGTCTGCCGGCCCTGGACGTACAGGGCCAACATCAGAATCGGCCCTGTATGTCCAGGGCCGCAGATTGCCCACTGTCTGCCCTAACTCCACCTCCACATCATCCCTTTCCCGCCCTGTCTAGCCTCCCAATACAAACTCATACAGTGAGGTTTAGCAAGGACAGGAAAGGCGGACAAATAGCGGGGAAGGACGTCCCACCCTGCTCTTTCTGCAGCTGCCCCATCCCTTCATGCCTCTCATAAAATATATTGGTAGTCTACAACCATGACTCAAATCATCCCATTATCACTAGGGAGGTTTTGTCCAAGTGCATCATCTTGCAGTGTTGCATAATTTGGATTGCTACACTATCATGTCCATCTGTTATGATTATACCAGTGCAATGAGAAGACCCTAGACCTAGGTCTAGTGAAACAAGTGCTAGTGGCATGTATAATTATAACATTAATGTAATTTATGGTATTACATAACACCCATTAATTGTTACTAATCATTGGGTTTTAAGATTACTATGAAATTTTGTGGTTTACAATTTTCTTACTATGTAAATAGTGGGGGCAATATTTAAACTCTGTTTGGCATTCCTATTACATGCTTGTTGTTGTATTTCAAGATATATTTGGCCACTATCCAGATAGTAGTGCTCAATACGTGTGTATGCTACCTACTACTTCCACTATACAGTGCTGCTAATTGAATAAATGCTTTGAAGATACTGGGCCAATTGTTTTTATTTTAAATCACTGTGATGTCATTCGACAATAGTGGTATATCAAATATACGGAAATAAAAAATGGAAGTGTATCTAGGAGATTGTTGAATTATGGCTTCTGGAAATCCTTAGCCGTTCTCCACATTGCTACCTGTGTGTCATTTCCTCATGTGACTACCCAGGACTTTAAGAGATAATTACAGGCATGTTTACTAAAACACATTAGTCTTTTGCAGCTAACATACTATGATCATGCAAATAGCACTGTATTAACTGCAAAAGCCGTGTGTTATCTGTTGGGAGTGTGCACGGCATTTCCCTAGTAGATACCGCATGGAAAATGCAAGCAATACAACCCAGCAGCATCATGGATTCAGTACCGCCATCCATTGAGGTGGTGTTAGTTGCAACTGTGATCTCTGCAATTTATGCAATTACTGTGCGCTGTTCACATTTGCAGTAACTACCTGTTGCAGACACGCCTGCTGTCCATCCATACCCCACCCATGTATGCAGATAATGTGTGATCTGCAGATAATGCGGAATATTGATGCGTTATCTACAGCTGCTACACGTTAGCCATTAACGTGATGCATAGGACAAGTACCATCTGCAGCGTTAACATCTAATGCAGCTTAGTTAATATCTCTCTTAGGGGTATGTTTACTAAAACCCCGCTAATGTGCGGGCCCCAGTAGTGTGCGGGTGCCATATAAGGAGTGGGCATTCCCCGCTAAAGAAGAAACGCCAAAATTTACATATGCGCTAAGGTGCGCGGCACCCTTGTGCGCCCCACACCTTAGCGCATCAGACAGTTGCGCGGGAGGCATATGTGTCACGCTGATGGGCAAGCAAACAAGCAGAGCCACAGCACAATGGTTAAAGCACATACCAATGGTGCAAGAAGCAGGGGTTTGATGGGCTGCATAAGGCGGAGTGCTAATTTTTTAGGAGGCATCTCAATATGGGGCGGCATAAGGCGGCGCGCTGATGAGCAAACAGTAGAGCAGAGCCACAGCACAATGGTTAAGGAATACACCAATGGTGCAGGGATCAGGGGTCCAATACCCAATGAGCAAGACTGCCTGGGGCAATGCATATTATGGGGAAAATTGCTTTAGGAGGCATTTTATTTATATTTTAATTATCAATAATAGCAAACGCACTCTCAAAGCGTGTCAACATAAGGCGTCCTATAAGGCACATAGTAAAGTGCACTGTCCGCCACGGAACCCTAACATGTCCCCTATAGGGCACCCTATAATTTGCGTCATAGGATAATGTATAGTGCACCTTATATGGACGGGAGCCAGAAGGTGCCCTATAGGGCGCCCTATAAAGCGCCCTCAGAGGCACCGTATGGGTACAGTACGCTGAGGGTGTTTTTGCTGGCATCAAAAATGTACATAAAAAAAGATGATGCTATGGCCAACCCTATCAAATAACCTCACTGTAGGTTTGAACCCATGATCTCTGGCTTCACAGGGAGTGACACAACCATTGGGTTACAGCTCCATAGCTACTAACAAGCCCCTGGCTGGCTGTAGAGAGCCTGCACGTCACCACACAGACAGTCTGCTGCAGCCACCAGGACAGGGTTAGCCCACCCGTACCCATGATGCACTGCACATGCAAATCAGCTGTCCACAGATGAACACAAGATGGGGAATGCACACCCACAGCACCTCGGCCTGGTAGGGGGGAGTGACCGGGTGCACCCCCACAGCACCTTGGCCTGGTAGGTGGTACTGACCGTGTGTTTTACTAGCACAGAGTAGCTACACACCGTCACATTGTGCGGGTACTGTGCTCACCCTGAGTGTACGATGAGGCGGCCAGGACCAGGTCCACAACATCTTCCATGACTGAAAGAGGCCATGCTGGAGGTCCAAAGCAGTGTTAAAATTTCAGATATGTAGTTTCTGCACAATCACCTTGGATATCTCTGTCTGTTTCAGTCAGGTATAGCCCCCATGGACTCCCAGGTGGGCCACAGACCCCCCCCCCCAATCATTTCCTTTTTTTTGGAGTTTTTCTGGGGGTGTTTCTTATTGTTGCCCATTGCTATCACTATTGCCCAGCTGAATTGTAATTTTTAACATTTTTGTTGTGCTCATTTTTTATTTTTATTTGCAAGTTTGTTCTGTGCACATGTATCACACTGCTCACGTTTTGTAGGTTTCCCCGGTTTTGCTGTACATTGCTGACGGAAATGGTTTCTCTTCCCTTTAAATCGTCTCTAACGCAAGGTTTTCACTCGCGGTATTTTTGGGTCTATTTTAAGCCCCGCTCCTGTGCGGGGAGCCTCTACCCTCCCACTTTCCACCCATTGACCCCATCTCTCCACCACTCGGGGGCCTTCCTCCACCCTCCGTACGCCTTTCCCCACCTCTATCGCACATCAGCGCACCGCACACGTGCGCGGACCCGTTAATATGATGCGCACGCGTGCGGGGCACTTAAGAGCACTTAAGTGCATCATTGCCGTGTGCTACTGTGCGCCACGCACGTGTGCGCAGTTTAGTAAACATACCCCTTAGAGTGCAGAGAGATATTTGGCCAATCAGAAGTTGGCAAGATCAAAGATTTCTAATTTACCTGGGCTTTAAATTTACTTAGAGAGAGTAGCAGATGTGCTGCCTATGACTGCCCAGTTAAGTTTGCTGTCCCCCACATGGTTTCCCAAGAGAGTATATGAGCTAGGCTGAGCAGTCAAAGATAAATAGCTCAGGAACAGACTATCTGTAACTCACTAGGAGCAGTAGTGTCACTTCTCTCTTATAGTTGTTTCTGAACCTGCTGCCAGGCCCCTGTGATGTATGTCTTTCATTTCCAGCATAGTAGACCATGTGATCATCAGATGCAAAGTGCCCAATGCCAGTCCATTTCAGTTCGCTGACGCCCAACTGATTGAGTTGTATATGTTCTATTTCATTCTTGACCACTTAGACTTCCCTTGATTCAGGCTTCGTACATTCCATGTCCCAATATGCAAGACAACTTTGCAGCTTCTGACTCTCATGTCATGTGCAGCTACATCAGCAGTCAAACTTCCCGAGGGCTTTCATCCAACCATATCATAAATGCTGTCTTTACTCTGAAAAGTATTCTGCTCCTCCCCAGTAGCCAGTTGAGTGCCTTCTGACCTAAGGATCTCATCTTCCAGCACTATAATGTAATTTGTTTTGTTGTGATTATCCATTGGGTTTTCGTGGTAAGATACGGAAGTAGATTGCCAGGCCTTTCTTCCACGCAGGTAATTCTAGTGTTGCTGTTGTCACTGAAATGTGATCCTCCGCCACCAACACATCCCATTCTGCTGCTGCCCAGATGGATGGTTTGTCTTAGTTTGGCACCTCAGCTGAGACCTGTCCATCTTGGGAGACCCTGCCAGTAGTTAAGCAACCGATAGCTTAGCCTTCAGCATCACTGATGCACACAGGCCCTCGGAGCACAACAAGCTGCAAACCAAATGAGGGTGACATTCATTATTACCTTCAAAATGCAGTTATTCATCTGCATCATAATGAGTCTGGTAATTATAGCTCAACCCAAGTACTGCATTTCTGACATTTAACTCTTGAATTCCCAGTCCCATCATCCTAGTCCATAGGAAAAGAGGTACTCCTTTACAAACACCAGTTAAACTTTGTCCATGCTTCATTACTGTCTGTTGCCTTTACAGGACCCGAGGACAATTTTATCTGTTGAAATATGTATACTAGTGGGACAAGGTAGTAGTACAAATATATACATCATGCATTATAGTGAGCTCACTTACTATTTAAAGGGATACTAACCAAGTGGTTTGAACAACTGCCTAGTTAGTATTCAGAAAATCAAGGGTTTGATTCTCACTGGCAACTTGGTGTGAATCATTTTACCCTCCATTTGTTGCCTTGGAAGAAAAGGCCTGGAAATCTACTTCCAGTGATACATTGCCAAGAAAACCCAGCGGCAGCTGGGTTGCCAGGAGACAGCACTGACTTGATGGAACAAAAAAAGAAAGTCTTGCTACCAGTTAATACAAGCTTATATAGCAAAGAGAAGCAGTGGGTTTGAACCTTGGTTTCCCTAGTTCTCAGGCTATTCCTCTCTCTAGTCAGATGTTTATACATCTATATGACTAACCATCAATGTGCTGCTCTTACTGCAACCCTGTTTTTAGAAAAGATTTTTTTTTTTTTGCTTTATCTTGTTGAGTTCATTGATTCACAGGCAATGGGGTTAGATGTACTACTAGAATATTTAGTTCAGAGACAGATCCGCTTAGAAATCCCCTGAAGGTGGGAGGTGAAGAGCCACCATTATTGGTTGCTTTCAGTTTGAGGTAATTTTGTTGTCATTTTCATGCGTATGTGTCCACAGGAAATTGTAAATGGCCTTTTAAAAAATATTGATTGGAGTAAATGTATGTGAATTGACCTGAACATGTGTGCTGTGCTGGTACATAAGAGCGTAAGAATTGCCATGATGGGTTAGACAAAGGTCCATCAAACTCCGTATCCTGTTTCCAACAGTGGCCAATCCAGGTCACAAGTACTTGGCACATCCCAAAAGTAGCCAGATAACATGCTACTAATCCTATGGATAAGCAGTGACTTTCCCCAGGTCTGCCTTAACGGTTTATGGACTTTTCTTCCAGGAATTTTTTCCAAACCTTTTTTAAACCTTGCTATAATAACTGCCTTTACCCCCATCCTTCAATAATGGATTCCAAAGCTTAACTATGTATTAAGAGAAAAAAAATCTTCTAATTGTTTTAAATGTGCCGTGCTACTTTGTAACTTCATGGCGTGATCCCTAGTCTTCGTACTTTTTTTGAAAGAGTAAATTGCGTTTATCCATTCTACTGCATTCAGGATTTTATAGACCTCTATCACACATCGACTCTGCTTTCCCTTCTCCAAGCTGAAGGGCCCTAACCTCTTTAGCATTAGGAGAGTAGTTCCATTTACTTTATCATTTTGGTTGCCCTTTTCTGTACTTTCAAATTCTGCTATATCGTGTTTGAGATGTGGTGACCAGAATTGCACACAGTACTCAAGGTCTATAGTTTTGGTTATTCTCCCCTATGAGCATTACTTAGCATTTGTCCACTTTACATTTCATCTGTCATTTGGATGCCCAGTCATCCAGTCTCGCAATGCCCTCCTGCAATTTTTCACAATCCGCATGCGATTTAGCACCAAATTATTCGGCATTGTTATCTAAAATTGAATGACCTAGCTCATTGTTCTTCCCAGATAATTTCTAAATAGGTTAAAAAGCATTGGTCCCAGAACAGATCCCTGGGGTACTCCACTATTCACCTTCCTCCACTGATAAAATAAGCCATTTAACTTTTATCTCTTTAACCAATTTCTTATCTACAACCGGACAGTGCTTCTTATCCTATAGTTTGTTTTTTTTTGGGAGTCTTTCATGAGGTACTTTGCCAAAGGCTTTCAGAAAATCCAGATGCAATATCAACTGGCTCTCCTTTATCCACATGTTCATTTAAACCTTCAGCAGTCTGGGTGATTTTTCAGTCCTGGTGATTTGCTGCTCTTTAATTTGTTGATTTGAAACATAGAAACATGACAGCAGAAAAAGACCACATGGCCTATCTAGTCTGCCCTTCTATATCAATTGCAATAGTCCTCTTTTTACCTTTAGAGATCCTCTGTGTTTGTCCCATGCTTTTTTATTCCAGATATTGTCTTCTTGTCCACCACCTCCACAGGGAGACTATTCCACGCATCTACCATTATTTCCATAAAGAAATATTTCCGCATATTACTCCTCAATCTATCCCCTTTCTCTCTCATGCTGTGGACCCTCATAGCAGAGTTTGCCTTCAATTGAAAGAGGCTCTCCTCCTATGCATTTATGCCACAGATGTATTTAAATGTCTATCATATTGCCCCTATTCTGCTTTTCCTCTAAAGTATATATATTAAGATCTTTAAGTCTATGTTCATCTGCTTTATAATGAAGACCACTAACAATTTTAGTAGCCACCCTCTGCACTGACTCAAACCTGCTTATATCCATTTGAAGATGCAGTCACCAGAATTGCACACAGTACTTCAAATGAGGTCGCACCAGAGACTTAAACAGAGACATTATCACCTCCTTTTTCCTGCTGGCCATTCCTTTGTCTATACACCCAAGCATCCTTCTGGCTTTTGCAGTCTCCTTTTCCACTTGTTTAGCTACTTTAAGATTGTCAGACACAATTACATCCAGGTCCCATTCCTCTTTCGTAGACCCCTACACCCCTACACTGTACTGCTTTCAATTTTTGCAGCCCAAATGCATGACCCTGCATTTTTTAGCATCAAATTTCAGCTGCCAAATTCTAGACCATTCTTCAAACTTAGCTAGATCCCTCCTCATATTATCTACTCCTTCCTGGGTGTCTACTCTACTTCAGATTTTGGTATCATCAGCAAACAGGCAAACCTTACCAGACAGCCTTTCTGCAATATCACTAACAAAGATGTTAAAAAGAATCGGACCAAGGACAGATCCCTGGGGCACACCACTGGTAACCTCCTTCTCCTTAGATTAGGCTCCATTTACCTGTAC
The DNA here is from genome assembly GCA_033557465.1 of Ichthyophis bannanicus. Lineage (NCBI taxonomy): Eukaryota > Metazoa > Chordata > Amphibia > Gymnophiona > Ichthyophiidae > Ichthyophis > Ichthyophis bannanicus. The sequence continues at coordinate 242,554,182 of CM066031.1, read as the reverse complement.
CCTTTATCACCTCCCACTCAACAAATTTCTGACCCAATCAGTAACTTTAGGTTCTATCCCTAGGGTGTTCCGTTTGTTTATAAGTCACCTGTGTGGAACAATGTCTACGGCTTTACTGAAATCTAAATATACCACTCTAGGACTCTCCCTCAGTCCAACTCAATGATCATCCAGGTGGTGGAGGGCATGGAGGTGTGGGAGGATGAGGAAGGGGGAGGAAGCAGGTGGACAGGCTATAGAAACAATATAGTAATTGGTCAGCCAGCTTGTCTAGCCTGTCTTCAGCTAGACGAGGTATGCCAGCATGAGATTCCCCAGATCTTGAGGGGCCCCTCACTCCTACAGCATGTCACTTTCCTGCAATGGGAAGCTCAAGAGTGATTTTCAGTGATCACTAAGTCGCAGGACCTCATGGGTTGCACACTTGCAAGGTCTTATAGCCGAGGTACATGCCATAGTTGTGGACACAAAATTTCAGGGATGTATCTCCACTCTAGTCACTCCAGGCGGGATGGAAGATGGTGGGCAGCCCCATGTGCTATAACAAAATGTGTACATATGTTCCTAAAAGGCCATGTGTCTTAAGTTGTGTTTTCAAGTGTATCTAGCCCTTACTATAGCTCATCACAGCATGTGCCTAATGATACTACCCAGCCACCTGTATTCCTGGCATTCAAGTCCAGCCTGTTACGTTATCCCCAGCCACCCCATAGCACCCTGGAGAAACCTGGTCTAGCACACAACCTATGCAAGAGCCTTGGATCCCATTTCTAGCAGCCCAGTCTTATACCGAGATATAGTTCCTCAAACCCTTTGCCCTAGGCATCCCCTTATGGTCACACTCACTACTACCATTTATAGGATGGTGCAGGAGAAGAGGTTGTCAGAGGGAAATGGCATAGGTATGCAGACACATGTCTTGTGGGGGCCCACCAACATCCATGCCAGCACACACACAATGTCTGGAGATGCACACCATGTTTGCACACCTGTCCACTGCACCTACCTACAAAACAGGTGAGGACAGGACTCCTGTGGCAGCAGTTGTCCATCCCCAACCACTACTGAAAGCAGCTTGAGTTGGGGGGGCCACAACGTCTACACAGGTGTCAACACATCCACAGACTGCCATTGGTTATGTACCAATCCACCTTGTAGTGGGCCACAGTACATTCACCCACATTAGGCAGCTAGTATACCACTACATGTACAGAGGGAGACACTACAATATCAGGTCGGGGGTATGGCAACATTCTAGGCACTGTACATACACATTTGTTCAAGTGAGGCAGAAGACAGGTACTCAGTGCAGATAGGATCTTTATTAAAGATCTGCACACAGTGGGAAAACACCATAAATACAGGCAGGTTCACATGACAATATATATCATGTGTGCACAGCAGTCATGGCAAATGCCAGGTACCTATGGCAGGTTTCAGGCCACTTGCCCCTATATTCAGATTAGTACAGGTTGGGGGGGGGGGTTGCAGAGCCCATATCTACAGAGGTAAAAACACATAAAATCTCTGGCCCCCCTGCCTCTATATACAGGTTAAAAAAGATGATGGGAGCACTGCATAGCACATATATACAGAGGTAAACCACACATAAAAGCCATTTCCCCTACCATCTTCCCATTCATCCTTATGTCTTGCAGGGGAAGCAGAGGAAACATTCTTAGGAGCTAACATCTGGCATTTCACCACACAGAGCAGTCTCACTTACCACTTTGTCCTCCCCTCCAAACCCCAGCCAGGCTCCTGTGGCTACATGCAAGTGTGGCAACATTTGCTGACATACCAGACAATGGCAAACAGAGTACACCCCTCACATGTATGTTCCCCGCAAAGGCCTGTGACCACATCCATATCCCTTAGCTGACTCGGAAGCAGCTGAGGTGTTTGATACTGTATAGCAGGCATTTCTAACAGGTAGATCGCAATCGACCTGTAGATCGCCGTGGGGTCAGAGTTAGATCGCCAGCCCCACTTGGCTCCATCTCTCCAGCAGCTCGCCCCGTCGCTAGGAGAGAGCTCGTGCCAGCAGGTCATCTGCCGAGGGCTTGCCGCCGCTGCTGATCCTTTGCCTGTCTTTTTTACCTGCCTGCGGGAATCTTGCCTGTGGGTGTATTGGGGGCGCTTGTTTCCGTGCCAATAGTTTGTGGGTACCCCAGGGGGCCACCGCCCATGCCCCGTGATGAGACGCCACAGGCCCGGCATCATACCTGGTCTCCTGCCTCTCAGAATCACCCATTCCTCCCCCCGCCCCAACACCCCTTAGAAGTGTGTTATATACCGGGCGATATCCATTCGCCCGGGCTTTACCTGAATACAATTGACGTATTAGTTGGATCGTGTGCTGGTCGTTGGTTGCTTTATAGTTCGCTTTCATTAAACATTTTCGGGCAGACACAACAAAGTGTCAAGAATTTGGTGATTTTGGTGGGCTTTTCTAATTTTGTTCTAACTTGCCTATGCCTTGCCTTTGAATTGGTTCAAATCACTGACTTTTGCTTGCCTCGCAATTTTATTTTGCCTAGCCTTTGCATTGATTCTACACTGTGTGCAGAATTTATAAATCACATGTGGTGGTATTTGAACTTGTTTGGCAGTATTTGATTTTATCTGGTTTGCTGGACAGGTGTTTGAGTTTTTTTGATGATTGTTTGGTGGTATTTGAATGATGAATTCTTATTTTTACTTTTAGAACTGCATGTGTGGTTTTAGCATCTCCAGTCCTTGTATTGCACATCATCCAGAGGTCTTCATTTCCTGTTGATCTTTAATACTTTGGGACAGTGACAGTTTTGGACCAGATTCAGCCAGTGTTTATACTAACTTAGCATATTTGGCCTTCTTACATCCAGCCACCCCAGTATAACGAAGATGAGTGTTCCAAAGAAGAGCAAAACCTACCACTTTCATGATGAATGGGAAATGGACTACTTCTTCATCATGGTGAAAGACAAGTGTTGTTGTCTAATTTGTAACACCCCAGTATCCTTGCCCAAAAAGGGCAATCTGGAACGTCATTATAAGGCTCTGCACAGCAATAAGTTTGATACTGATTTTCCACCCAAAAGTGAAATTCGTAAACTGAAGCTCAAAGAACTTAAATCGAAACTGGCTACTCAGCAACAGTTGATGGCGAAGCCAAGGTCACATTCAGTCAATGTGACCTTGGGAGGAGTGGCTCAGTGGTTGGGACAGGTTACCTCAGGCCAGAAGGCCAGGGGTTCAATTCCTGCATGGGGACAAGCAACTTCAGGCCGGAGGGGCTGGGGTCTCTAGTGCCATGGCCACTCCTTGTGGCCTTGGTCAAGCCACTTAACCCTCCATTGCCTCAGGTAAACTTAGATTGTGAGCCCTTCAGGGACAAGGGAATAAAAAGTACCTGTTAGTATATGTGTAAACCACACTGATTCTTAAGAGCACAGTATAAATAAATGCAACCATAGCATCCTTCAAGGTCAGCAACCTGATCGCAAAGAAATGCAAACCTTTCACTGAAGGGAAATTTGTAAAAGATTGTTTTCTTGAAGCAGCTGACAATCTTTTGGAAGGATTTAAAAATAAGAAAGAGATCATAGCTGCTATTCAAGATGTACAATTGTCAAGAAACACCATCATGCAGCAAATAGAAAAGATGTGTGGAGAAACAACTGAACAATTGTTGGAGGATGTTTCAAATTGTGTTGCTTTCTCACCCCAACTGGATGAATCTACAGACATAAGAGACATAGCCCAGTTACTAGTCTTTATCCGGATGGTTTTTGAAGACTTCAGTGTTAAAGAAGAACTACTTGGAATGATTTCTTTAAAAGGGAGAACTACTGGTCAGGAAATATTCAGTTCTTTCCATTCTTTTGTGACAAAGTGTAATCTTCCATTGCATAGACTTGTTTCCATCACTACTGATGGAGCAAGAGCAATAACAGGTGAGGTTAACGGTTTCAAAGCCCTCTGTAGACAGCATGACGACTTCCCAGATTTCCTTTCTTACCACTGCATCATTCACCAGCAAGTTTTGGCAAGCAAGAGACTCAATACAAAGACTGTCATGGACATCACTTTCAAAATTGTAGATTCAGTTTGTGGAAGATCATTTCAAAGATGACTTTTCAATCTTACTCTTGATGAAGGGGCAGCAGAAATCATTTTGCACACAGATGTAAGGTGGCTAAGTAGGCACAAATTTCTGCAAAGATTTTGTGATTTGCTGAATGAAATAAGAAGTCTTTTGAAGGAGAGGGGAGATGACCAAGCAGAGTTGGAAGATGAGGAGTGGTTATGTGATCTGGCATTTCTCGCTGACTTTACAGGCAAACTAAGTGATATGAAACTTGACTACAAGGTAAAAACAAATGCACTGGTGAGATGATGAGTACAGTTTCATCCTACAAGTGCAAATTTGAGCTAATGATGACTGACCTTGCAAACAACGCTTTTGATCATTTTCCTAATATGCAGGACCATCTGGGTCAATATCCAAATTTTGTTTTTCAGAACGAGAAGTATGTGACAGAAATCTGTTCTGTTATCCAGGAATTTAAAAATAGATTCTGTGACTTCCAAAAAATTGGAACAGTTGTGGAATACTTGTCATACCCATTCAAAGTAGATGTGGACATTTAAAGAAACTGCAGCTGCTATCAGTAAAAATTACTCATTGAACAAGCCATCTCTTGAAAACGAAATATTAACCATTAAAAATGGCATTTTTCTCAAGACCCGTGCCGAGCAAGAATTGTTTTGTTAGCTAGTGCCTAGAAATAAATTTCCCTACTTGAGAAGATGCAGTGAAGCTCTACACTCCTGTTTCGGTTCAACTTATTTGTGTGAATCTGTGTTTTCCCATCTGAAAATGACAGAGTACACAACATTCCAACATGACAGATGAATATCTCCAGGATTCCCTGAGACTGGCCCTCACACAATATTCACCCAACTTCAAAAAGTTGGTGGATCAAATGCAGGCTCAGACGTCTCACTAATGAGCAAGAGCGAAATATTAAAGATTGTGCAAGATCAGCCTGGATCAATACTCAACCTAAATTTAACACGAATTACTCAATAAAAGTTAAAGAAAGTTATTAAGACAGTTAAAGAAAGTTATTGCTCAATAAAACTTTAAGAAAAAAATGTACTTTCCATTTCCCCTCGCAGTTCTTACTGGATCTTCGTCTCTCTGTTTTGTTTTTGCTTAATTTGCTTAACAGCTGATCACATCCAAGTAAATGACAGAAGGTTCATTAAAAATGGGGGGGGGGGGGAATCCTCCAACTTTATTGGGTTAAAATTTCATTTGAAACTTAATTTTCATGTTGGTAGATCACCCGCACTTTTGGCCGGAAAAAGTAGATCACGACCTGTTCGAAGTTGGACATGCCTGCTGTATAGTACCCCATCTGCTGTCAGTTAGCTGGCTATTTTTCAATGGAAAATGTGCAGCTTATCTTTGACTCCTCCTTTTCTAAAATGATCACTGTGCATGTTTATATCCTATACACATGTCTACCTGCAACCCATTTCAGAACACAAGTGCGAATTAGGGATATTAAGGCAACATACTTACAGCATGCATGCTTATATAATGGGAAGATAGATATGTGCGGCCCCATTTTAGATAAACTGTGATCAATGTTTTCTTAAGTGTATTCATGGCTGCAAAGCAAAGGTCGCTCACCAGAATTTGCAACATATGCCAGGGTGATGTGGAACGCCTATTGAAAGAGGTGATTGAGCACCAAAGAGTATTTCTGGACCACAAAAGGAGCCATGTGAGTGCTTACCAAAAAAATAAACTCTGGCTGGGCATTTCTTCGAGAGGGAATGCCATCTTTCACCCAACCAAGAGCCTGAAGACCTAAAATGCAAGAGGAAGGAGATCTAAAAGAAGACGAAGTCCAAGGCCCTGAACAAAGAACCAGATGGCCAGCCGCAGACCACACAACCTCTCGGCATCACTCAGGACAGCAACCACATCTTATGGACCAGCAGAAGGTATCTGCACCTCCCATTGAGATGACATCCACCTCTCCTGGTTTATCTTTTAAAACAGGAGGTATCCTCTCTGACAAAAATGCAGGCAAGTCAAAACTGCAGTCAGAGGAATCCTTGGGTAATTTAGAAACATTTAGGAGTATCTAAACTCAATTTAGGGGTGGGTTTCGGCAACAATTGTGGGCCTGGTTTCCCACAAAAGTTCCCCAAATATTACCAATTACCAATGAATAGTTCAGACAACAGTTGCTTGGCCTCAAAAACTTAAACTTTTTATTTAGCATAGCAAAAAGAATTATAAATGCAGAATAGCAAATGTCTGTCTGAGAGATGGCAGTCAGCGCTCTCTCTGCAAGGGGAGAAAGCACTGCCCAGAGGTGCTCTCTAATTGCCCTCTTTTATATACCTCTCTGTGGCAAATTCCAGTATTTTTCCATAAATTCTTAGGTCATTTGCAGGCTTCCTGCAAAGCTCTTTCCCAGGACCTCCCATATTTATGCAGCTGGATCTGCTTATCAAGGTTTGCTTATCTATGCAATCGATCACAGCCCTCTGCCTCTTCCTGTGTTTTTTCATCTCCTGGCACTAATTGAAACCTTCAGGGCAAGAGTATTTGTTGAATTCCTGGCTTGACCTGTTTGTCTAGGCCTAGGTTTATATCCTTGGACACTTCTGTCCAAAGTATGGCTTTTTAGGCTTTATAACAGTAGTAGGCCGCATGTACTCTTTTCTTGTAGCCCACGTGCTTTGTATCTTCTTGTGCCATTCATATGTTGCTGTGTATATTTCAAACAGGCAAGAGTGCAGTCATAAGGCAAACATATAAAGCAGACTTGAGCCGACCATCCTTTCACTCCAATTATCCTTTCAAGTGACAGATGATCTAGACAATTGATGAGAAGATTATGAGGGGGGATGGGAGATCTGGATACATTAAGAGGCTCTCAGGGACAGAGTGAGTATTTGTTGCACACCTTCCAACACCAGTCTTCCACTTTCCTGTATGCCTTAGGGGACCTAGGGGTGATTATTTCTGATGATCCTAAGGTGATTAAACAGGTAGATAAAGCGATGGTGAAAGCCAGAAAAATACTTGAGTGCATAGGGAGTGGAATGGCCAGCAGGAAGAAGGAGATGATAGTACCTCTATACTAATTTAGAGTATTGTGTGCAATTCTGGAGATCACACCTCAAAAGGATATAAATAGGATGGAGTCGGTGCAGAGGGTGGCTACCAAAATAATCAGTGGGTTTCATTATAAAGCATATGAGGACAGACTTAAAAATCTCAATGTGTATACTTTGGAGGGTAGTTGGGAGAGGGAAGATATGATAGAGATATTTAAATATCTCCATGGCATAAATACACAGGAGGAGAACCTCTTTCAATTGAAAGAAGCTCTGCAATGAGGGGTCATAGGATGATGGTGAAAGGAAATAGACTCAGAAGTAGTTTGTAGAAATATTTATTTATGAAAAGAGTGGTAGATGCATGGAATGCTCTCACAATCGAGGTAGTAGAGACAAAGGCTGTATCTGATTTCAAGAAAGCATGGGACAAACACAGAAGATCTCCAAAGGAAAACAAAAGGACTGCGTAGCTTAGTAGTTGGTATGGAAGGGAAAACTGGATAGGCCGTATGATCTTCATATGCCATCATGTTTCTCATTTTCTATGTTTTCCTCTTCAAACATAATGGGACTCATGCCCCTTAGAAGGGAGGACCCCTTCACTTTCCTCCCTTCCATGAGTACTTGCAACACTCATCTGTGCTGTCTGATGTCTCCAACATCTCAGAGTCCAGTGAAATATCAGCCAGCACAGCCACACCAACATAGTCAGGATCAGGAGGTTGGGGTAGGGGATAAGGTACAGAGGGCCAGGGTCATGGAAGAGGATGTGGGAAGAAATAACTCTGCTTTCCTATGGATACCCAAGGGCTTGGGAGAAATCAGAGGACTGACGTCTGGGGGATGGATAGGGGTGCTGAGTGCTTATTTATTTATTTTATTTATTTATTTATTTACCGTCCAATTTCAAGCATCCCCCTATTAGCCAAGATCCTAGAAAAGATTACACTGAGGCAGATTCAACAACACATTGATTCCGAAGCACCACTAGACCCAAACCAGCATCAGAGCATCAGAGAAGCGCACGGAGTCGAAACTCTTCTAGCTTCTTTAATTAATATGCTCATTACTACAACAGACAACATCAGAAATGGAGTTGCATTGGTCTTCCTAGACATAGTGGCAGCTTTTGACTCCGTCGACCATGATCAACTGCTAGCCCGGCTCCACGAAAAAGGGATACAAGGAACGGCCTGGAACTGGTGCAAATCTTATTTGGAGGATCGCTGGCAACAGGTCCGGATTGGTAACACTACGTCCCAGCCTTTCCAACAGAAGCAAGGAGTACCGCAGGGTTCCTCCTTCTCTGCCTTGCTATTCAATATCTACATGCAGCCAATCTGCAACATCACCCGCTCATTCGGAATCTCTTGCCTCATCTATGCCGACGATGTGCTCCTATTCACACCAGTTAATGTTACAAAACCCGACTACACACCTTTAACCACCTGCTTCAATACTATCTCAGATTGGCTGCTCACACAAAATCTCCGAGTCAACTTTAAAAAAACGGAGGTCTTGATTATCACAAGGAATAAAGACTTCTCTCCTCCACCAACGTTAAGAACAAGAGATGCCGATCTACCGGTCAAAACCACGATACGTTACCTAGGTGTCATTCTGGATCAGTGGCTGGAATTCAAAGATCACATAAAGAATACAGTAAAAGCCATCTACCATAAGATCAGGATGCTACGACTTCTCAGACCCATGCTTGAACCAAATGATTTCCACACAACCTTCCAAGCGTTAGTCACCCCGCACTTTGACTACGCTAACATTGTTCTCCATGGCCTTCCTAAGAGAACACTGAACCCACTACAGTTGGCCATGAATACAGCATCAAGAGTTCTATACGGAGCTCCTAGGAGTCAACATATTACTCCCATTCTGTTTGAACTTCATTGGCTCCCAATAACATGCAGGATCTTATACAAAACTCTCCTCTTGACCTTCAAAGCGTTCCACCAAATCTCTCCATCCTCGCTTTCTGACATCCTTCACCACCCTCAAAACATCAGAGCTAGAAGATCTGTAACAGAAAACACACTAATGGTCCCAAAAGACCCAGCAAAAATCACGCAGACGACTACCATGAGAGCATTCTCATCCTTCGCCCCCAGATGCTGGAACATGTTGCCATCCAACATCAGATCACAAAAAGACATGTCCCAATTCAGAAAATCTCTAAAAACACACCTCTTCATTCAACACTTCTCCCAAGGCATTACGTCCCCACCTCCCCTCCTTCCAACCCAAACTAATGACTATGGTTAGTCAAGTAAATTCCCAAAACTCCATTCCTTGCCCCAGATCAAAATCTAGTGCATTTCTATCCTATGAAGCTCAAAGCCTATACTAATTTACTGTAAATAGTTGTGAATATTTGTTGTTATATTATCTTTAACCCCAGTTATCCCTGTTCACTCCCTGTTATCTGTAAACTTGACATATGTTTTATGCTTAAGTACAAGGTTGTTAAAATGTAAACCGCACTGATGATGAATAGCGCGGTATATAAAAACTGTTAAATAAATAAATAAATGAGAGACTTTTGGTGAAATTAAAAAAATCATGTGCTAGGAAGCAGTGTACTATTGTGGATCAGGAACTGGTTAAAAGATAGAAAACAGAGGGTAGGGCTAAATGGCAAATTTTCCCAATAGAGAAAGGTAAATAGTGAAAGTACCCCAGGGTTCTGTGCTGGGTCAGCTGCTTTTTAGCATATTCATAAATGTCCTGGAAATGGGAACAACAAGTGAGGTAATCAAATTTTCAGATGACACAAAATTATTCAAAGTTGTTAAAACCCATGAGGATTGTGAAAAATTGCAAGAGGACCTTGATAGATTGGAAGACTGGGCATCAAAATGGCAGATTAAATTTAATGTGGACAGATGCAAAGTTATGCACGTAGGAAAGAACAACCCAAACTATGGTTACACGATACAAGGTTCCACATTAGGAACCACCACCCAGGAAAAAGATTAAGGCGTCATCGTGGATAATATGTTGAAACCCTCCGCCCAGTGTGCAGCAGCGACCAGGAGAGCAAATAGAATGCTAGATATCATAAGGAAAGGAATGGAAAATAAAACAAAGGATATTATAATGCCTCTGTATCGTTCCATGGTGAGACCGCACCTTGAATATTGTGTGCAATTCTGGTTGCCGTATCTTAAAAAAAGAATATAGCATTATTAGAAAAGATACAGAGAATAGCCACAAAAATGGTAAACAAGATGGAAGGATACCCCTATGAAGAGAGGCTAAAAAGGTTAGGGCTTTTCAACTTGGAAAAGAGACAAATGAGGGGAGATATGATAGAGGTCTATAAATTAATGAATGGAGTGGAATGGGTAAACGTAGATAGATTATTTACAACATCAAAATATAGGAAGACTTGGGGACATGTAATGAAGCTACAGTGTAACCTTTTTAAGATTAATAAGAGAAAATATTTTTTCACTCAACATGTAATCAAACTCTGGAATTCGTTACCGGAGGATGTAGTGAAAGCTGTTAGTGTAGCCGGGTTTAAAAAAGGTTTGGACAAGTTCCTGGAGGAAAGGTTCATAAACCATTATTAAAGGGGACCCGGAATATCCATTGCTTGCCCAAATACAAGTATTGTGGAACCTGTGTCTTTTGGGGAACCTGACACGTACTCGTGATGTGGATTGGCCACTGTTGGAAACAGGATACTGGGCTTGATGGACCTTGGTCTGACCCAGTATGGTATTTCTTGTTCTTATGCTCTTATGGTCTGCTGTCTCTGCTGTACAGTCTGTGGGAAGGCTACATATTATACAGTGGGGATTAGAAAGATCCTCAGGAGCTGTGAGATGCACTGTGAGACAGCTGACTTGCTGAGACCCCCCTGTGGTGGCCAGCACAGACTGGAAACTGCAAGTGGCTAGGAAGGCGAGAGCCCCTGTGTGTGGAGGAGCAGAGGAACGGCTCTTGCTCCTGGAACAGATGATGAATGGCTGCCTTGTCAAAGTGGAACTTTGGTGAGACTCTGCTCATCTGTGAGGCACAGGATTAGGGTGCTGAGTATTTAATATGGATGCTTCCTAGTAGCTGTTCTGTGCTCCCTATAGGACTTATACAGCAGGGCCAACTCAACTAATGTGTTTATCTCATCCATGGCTCCTGCCTCCTCCTACCCAGTGACTCCCAACATGTACATCCAGTACTCCCACACAGAGATACAGCAGAGTAACACACAGAGACAAAGAGAGCACAGGGACCACTGGGCCACACACAGACCTGCAGCAGTGATCCACACAGAGACACAGAGGCTACAGAGAACACTGAACCACACACAGACATGCAGTAGAGGATGGGCCAAAGGTGAGACTGATGCATCAAGGGCCAGAGAATGTGTCACAGTGGATCAGGACTGGTATAGCTGGGGATGAGGGACTGAGGGAGTGAGAATCTGACAAGCTTGGAAAGGGGGAGGAGGAGGACAGGTCTGAGAAGGGCTGAGGATGCATTGCAGAGGATCAAATGGTATATGAAGAGATACCTACAGTAGCACTATGTTGGGAAATTGAAAATTTTTGAAATTATAAAAGTACTGAGAAACTAAGAAAAACTTTGAAGTTATGAAAGATTAAATTACTTAAAAAATTGGACTGATGATGAAAATAGCATACTCTTAAGAGACTATATATCTCTCATGTGCCATCTTTTTCATGGTCTTCAAAAATATTAATTGTATTTAAAAGATATAAGGTCTGGGAACATTGTTGATGGAGATACCTATGCTGACACAGATGCCGATCATGCCAATAACCCACAAGCCAGGCTCCTCCAGTCATCCAGTCACCATCGCCATAAGCAGTCCCAAAAAACAACAAAACCCCATTCTTCTTTGTGATTTATAGCAGATGCAGATTTACACATTTATAAACTACTCCCTGTATGTCTCTGGTCTATGTAAAATATGTCATAGACATGCAGGTGCATGCTCTGCTGGGGAAACACCTGGAAATCCCTTTGTTACATCCCCGACAGAGATATGCAGAAATTGACATGTTGGGTGTGGAAATGTGTATCTTGTGGCCATTCTAAAATGACATTTTACACATGGGTTTAGCTTCAATGTTTTTGTGATGCCACATTCACATTTAAAACATGGATAGGGTTTCTAAAATAACCCTCTTATTCTCTCCGCCATGGCCTGATCTTCACTGAGAATGCCATCAATACACACAACTTCATATCCACTATAAAGAACTTCATGGTGCATTAAATCACACATATATTGCTGTATCTAAAAGTATAAACAAACTCAGGTTGATATTTAAACTCCATGGCTGGTATTTTTATGAAATATAATTTTTATTTGCACATCTCTGCTATGAGCAACAACATCATTACCAACAATTTAACTCCATTGCAATAAATTTCAGTTGGTTTTTAACATGGTTTTCCTATCCAAATACACCCCCATAGAGGTTGTCTGGTTTTCCCTCTCAAGTCCCCCAGTCTTTGCCCTCCAAATATGCAGTTTTATTTTTATCTCCCCTCCTCCCCATATTCGATTGTCCACTCTCTCACTCACTTATACAATCCCTATCCCTACTCCCCTAATCCCCCTAAGCCCCTTCTTCCCCTTCCCTCCTGAGGGCTTCCTTTCCATTGAATAGATCCTCTTAAGCAACTTCAGCTGCAGTTCACTTGGCAATATTTGGTAAACATTTTCCCATGCTTTGGCATAACCCTCTTTGATCATCCATAGTGCGTGTATCCCAAATGTAGAAATTCCACCATCTTGTTCACTCGCAAATGACTGCCTGGCAGTTTCTGCTTGGTCCACTTGATTAAAATACATTTCTTGCTAATAGTAAAGCTGACTTTATGAGCCCCTTCATGCAAATCTTATCACCTTTGAATCCCCCCAGATCCCTAAAGAATACCAACTTTCCACTCATTGGCACTTCTAACCCTAGAGAAGAGAAGGGACAGCGGGATATGCTACAGACATTTAAATACTTAAAAGAGCATTACTGAACAAACAAACCTTTTTCAAAGTCAGGGAAGCTGTAGAACTAGGAGACATGAAATGAAGCTGCAAGGAGGTAAACTTAAAAGCAACGTCAGGAAACACTTTTTCACGGACAGGGTGGTGGATGCCTGCAATGCCCTCCTAATGGAGGTGGTTGAGGCAACAGCAATGATGGAATTCAAAAAGGCATGGGAGAGACATAGGGAATCAAAGCAGACCAACAATACTTCAAAAGCAGAGGTGGATACCTGCATGAAGTGGCAGGTACAACCCTAAACAAAGGCATAGCGGGGGCTAACCTGCATGGAGCAGTAGGTGAACTCTACAATTCTGGCCACCTTACTGGGCAGACTCAATGGACCATGTTGGTCTTTATCTACCACCATTTATTATGTTGCTATGTAATCCTGTACATTTAATGATGATGTGTGTCATATCCTTGCAAAAGCCCTCTAGGGCCTTACATCTCAAGGAGGTAACCCAATGTACCAATTTTCTCAATGGAGAAAGGTGAATAGTGGAGTATGTTTTTATGTTTATGTAATTTTTGATATACCACCCAGGCTGAAGAGCATCAGAGCGGTTTACAATCACTATATAAGCAGGTACTGAATACATTCCCTTGTCCCCAAAGGGCTCACAATCTATGTGTACCTGAGGCAATGGAGGGTTAAGTGGCTTGCCCAAGGCCACAAGAAGTGCCTATAAGACTAGAAACCCCAATCCTTCTGGCCTGAGATTGCTATCCCCAGGTGGGAATTGAACCCCTGACCCTCTGGCCTGAGGTACCCTGTCCTAACCACTAGGCCACTCCTCCCTCCCAGGAATCTGTGCTGGACCCACTGTTTTTTTAACGTATTTATAAATTACCTAGAAATGGGAACAACAAGTAAGGTGATCAAATTTGCAGATGATACCAAATTATTCAAAGTTGTTAAAACACATGAAGATTATAAAGAATTGCTAGAAGACCTTGATAGATTGGGAGACTGGTCATCCAAATGGCAGATGGCATTTAATGTGGATAAGTACAAAGTTATGCACTTAAGAGAGAACAACCCAAACTATGGTTACGCAATGCAAGGATCCACATTAGGAACCACTATCCAGGAAAAGTATTTAGGTGTCATTGTGGATAATGCGATGGCAGTGCGCAGAGGCCAAGAAAGCAAATAGAATGCCGGGAATCATAAAGAAGGGAATGGAGACCAAAACAAAGGATATTGTAATGCCTCTGTGTTGCTCCATGGTGTGACCACACTTTGTGTGCAATTCTAGTCACCTTATCTTAAAAAAGGATGTAGCAGAATTAGAAAAGGTACAGAGAAGAGTGACAAAAACAGTAAAGGGAATGAATGGATATCCCTACGAGGAAAAGCTTAAAAAGAGCTGAAACTTAAACAGCTTATAGAACTCAGGTCCAAACATAGCCATTTCCGATGACCTACATAGTTTCAGCCTCTGATGAGCACATTTAGGGCCTCCTGTTGATCATTCATGATATTGGGCCACTGGATTCTGGCACAAAATGCCTCTAATTGATTTATGTGACTCTTTATGGCTATACAATACCCTATGATTAGTAGGAAATGCTTCCTCCACTGCCCCTATTGCCATTCTACCTCTCCTTTTAAATCCCTAATACCTGTGATATACGTACATTGGTTTCCTCACACATAAGAACATAAGATCATAAGAAACGCCATACTGGGTCAGACCAAGGTCCATCAAGCCCAGTATTCTGTTTCCAACAATGGCCAATTCACGTCACAAGTACCTCTGGTTGCATGTCCCCCTAGTCTTACAACCATTTTACATGTACCCATTCTACTCCACTCTATCATATCTCCTCTCAGCCATCTCTTTTCCAAGTTGAAGAGCCCTAACCTTTAAAGCCTTTCTTTATAGTGGTATCCTTCCATCCCCTTAATCATTTTAGTGAATCTTCTCTTTACCTTTTCTAATTTTGCTATATCCTTTTTAAGATATGGTGACTATACCATCCGGTCCTGGTCTGTAGTTTCCCGGATCACCCCTGGAACCCATTTTAAAAATTGGCATTATATTGGCCATTCTCCAATATTCTGGTGCTACAGATTTTAATGATAGCTCACTGATTACTAATAATAGGTTTGAAATTTCATATTTCAGTTCTTTCAACACCCTCGGATGTATACCATCCAGTCCAGGAGATTTACTACTCTTCAGTTTATCAAATAGTTCTTATACATCTTCCCAGTTTAGCAATATTTCTTTCAGTTCTTCCAATACATCACCTTTATTTTACTTTATTTTATTTATTTAACATTTCTTATATACCACGCTCTTTGACATCAGTGCGGTTTACATTGAACAATATAACACTTGGTCAGTTAAAATTGGCCATCATTTACATAGAACAGGGATTTAACATGGAGGTCAACTTGGGGAAACTATTTACATTCCTAGTACATTACATCTTGGAGCTCAATTCGCTGTAGGTTTTTACAATCTATATACATTCCTAGTACATTACATATTGGAGCTCAATTCGCTGTATGTTTTGCAATCATATAGCAAAGGTTTGAGATTGTGCAGGTGGAGGAGGGTGAAGGGGGGATATCTAGATGTGTAAAATGCATGAGAAAAAGGTGGTGTTTGAGGGTTTTTCTGAACAGCCTAAGGTCCCTGATTGCTCTAATGCTGGGAGGGAGTTTGTTCCAAGACCTGGGAGCATAGCTCGAGAATGCCCTATTGATGGTGGTCTGGTTGAGCTTTGTAGATTCACTTGGTATGAGTAGCATGTCTGCAGCTAGTGATCTCCGGGATCTGTTGTTTGCGGTGTATATGATGAGGTCAGAAATAGATGGAGGTGACATTTTGTTGAAGGCCTTGAAGGTAATGAGGAGTGCCTTGTATAGGATTCTGCAGCTTATTGGAAGCCAGTGGAGTTCTTTTAGAATGGGGGAGATGTGGTCATTCCTTGAGGCTCCGCAAAGTATGCGGGCTGCTGCATTCATGGCTAACTGTAGAGGGTTGAGGGTAACCTTTGGGAGGCCATGCAGTATTATACTGGCATAATCGAAGTGTGGTGTGACTAGCGCTTGGAAGATAAATACCTTTAAATACATTTCAGGCAAGGGTAATTTTCCTATATCTTCTTTAGAAAAGACCAAAGCAAACAACTCATTCAATCTCTCCACTATGGTCTTGTCCTTCCTTAGCACCCCTTTTACCCTTTTATTATTCAATGGTCCAACTGACTTCCTCACAGGTATTTGCTATGAATGTACTTGAAAAAGTTTTTATTATGCATTTTTGCTTCCACGGCAATATTTTTTTCAAGTTCTCTTTGCCTGCCTTATCATTTCCTGGCATCTAACTTGCCATTGGTTATGTTTCCAATTTTCATCTTTTGGCTCCTTTTTCCATTTCCTGAAAGATGCTTTTTTAGAATACAGCAGCCTCTCTGACCTCACCTTTAAACCATGCTGGCAGTTTTTTGGACTTCCTTCGACTTTTCTGAATATGTGGAATATATCTGGTCTGGGCTTCCACGATAGTATTTTTAAACAACGCCATGCTTGATGTAAATCTTTAACCTTTGCAGCTGCTCCTTTTAGTTTATGATAAAATTCAGAAAATAGTTATGAAAAGTCACCCTTTTGAAAGTTAAAAGGTAGTACTGTGGATTTCTTTGCCATCTTGCTTCCATTTATAAAATCAAATGTGATCATGCTGTGATCACTATTGCCAAGAGGTCCCAACACCTTTGTGTTCCACTATGGACAAGGTCCAAAATAGCTTCTCCTCTTGTTAATTCATGAACCAGCTGCTCCAAGAAGCAGTCATTTATTTCATCTAGAAACATTATGTCCCTAGCATGTCCTGTTGTGACACTGACCCAGTCTATACCAGGGTAATTGAAATCACCCATTGCTGTGGTGTAACTTTTGTAGCTCCCCTGATTTCTTTTAGCATTTCATCATCCATCTATTCATTCTGGCTAGGCAGATGGTAGTACATCCCCACTGCCATTGCCTTCCCCTTTTTACTTGATATTTCTATACATAGAGATTCTACAGTGTATTTTGTTTCATGCAGAACTTTAATCCTATGTGACTCAATGTGCTCTCTAACATAGAGTGCAACCCCTCCACCAATTTGATCTACTTTTATCATTGCGATATAGCTTGTACCCAGGTATCACAGTGTCCCATTGGTTGGCCTCCTTCCCCCAGGTCTCTAAGAAGCTAATCACATCTAACCTTTCATTTAGTGCTATATATTCTAGCTCTCCCATCTTATTTTTTAAACTTCTAGAATTTGCATACAGGCATTTTAGAGGTTGTATTTTATTCATATTAATCTGGTTATCAGTTGATAGGAGTAATTTGGAATATTTCAACTCTATACTTAAAGACATCTGGGTTACTTTTATCTTTATTGGAACCTCTCTCTTGAGATGCCCTAACTTCCTTCTTTTGCAAGTATCCTTCAAGGATACATCCTTTTGAACCATGCACTCTTGGGCAACTGTTGGCTTTCCCCCATTATCTGGTTTAAAAGCTGCTCTATCTCCTTTTTAAAAGTTAAAGCCAGCAGCCTGGTTCCATCCCAGTTAAGTGGTTCCCATCCCTTTGGAAAAGCCCATCCCTTCAACAGAATGTTGCCAGTTTCTAACAAATCCAAAACCCTCTTCTTGGCACCTTCATCTCATCCACAAATTGAGACTCCGGAGCTCAGCCTGCCTTTTGGGTCCTGCGCATGGAAAGGGAAGCATTTTGGAGAATGCAACCCTGGAAGTTCTGGATTTCAACTTCCTACCAATGGTGAAAGTGTTTCTGATGTTGTAGTGGGAGATCATTTTGAATCCAGTGATCATCAGATGGTGTGGTTCAGTATTAGGACTAGGGCTGTTAGAATCAATTCAAAAGCAAGGGTCTTAGACTTTAGGAAGACTAACTTTGCCAAGATGGGCCAATACCTCAGGGAGTCGTTAGTGGGATGGGAACAGCTGGGGGATGTAGAAAAACAGTGGGCAAAACTGAAAGGGGATATTTTAAAGGCAACCAACCTTTTTGTTAAAATGGTAAATAAAGGTAAAAGGAAAAGGAGACCGCTATGGCTTTCAAAAGAAGTAGCTGAAAAAGTGAAGAAAAAGAGGGAGGCCTTCATGAAATACAAGAGATCACAGAGAGAGGAAGACAGGCATCTATATTTGGAAAAACTTAGAGAAGCTAGCAAAGTAGTCAGGAAAGCAAAGATTCAAAAGGAGGAGGAAATAGCCAATGCAATAAAATGGGGGGATAAGACATTTTTCAGATATGTTAGTGAGAAGAGGTAAGGCAAAAGTGGTATTGTCAGACTCAAGGGTGCAGGGGAGGAATATGTAGAAGCTGATAAGGATAAAGCAGAATTGCTTAACAAATATTTCTGTTCTGTGTTCACAGATGAAGAACCAGGAGCAGGACCTCAGAAAACACCCACAAACAGGAACAGAAGCGAGGGACATCTTGAACAACTTAAAGTAGACAAAGTGATGGGACTGGATGGGATACACCCTAGAATACTGAGGGAACTTGGGGACGTTCTAGCAGCTCTACTGACTGACCTTTTCAATGCCTCGTTGGAGTCGGGAGTGGTGCCAAAGGACTGGAGAGAGGCTCATGTGGTGCCTTTACACAAAAGCGGAAGTAAGGATGTGGTTGAAAACTACAGGTCGGTTAGTTTAACTTCGGTGGTGAGTAAATTATTGGAAACGCTGCTGAAAGAGAAAATGGTAAGGTTTCATGAGTCCAGCGGATTACAGGATCCGAGGCAGCATGGATTCACCAGAGGCAGGTCTTGTCAGACAAATCTGATTGATTTCTTTGACTGGGTGACCAGGGAGTTGGACCGAGGAAGAGCCCTAGATGTGGTATGTTTAGATTTCAGTAAAGCCTTTGACACTGTTCCTCACAGGTGACTTATAAACAAACTGAGCACCCTAGGGATGGACCCTAAAGTTACTGCTTGGGTTAGAAATTGGTTGGGTGGCAGGCGACAAAGAGTACAGGTAAATGGAGCTCTCTCTGAGGAGAAGGATGTTACCAGTGGTGTGCCCCAGGGATCTGTCCTTGGTCCAATTCTTTTTAACATCTTTGTTAGTGATATAGCAGAAGGGCTGACAGGTAAGGTTTGCCTCTTTGCAGATGATACGAAAATCTGCAATAGTGTAGACACCTAGGAAGGTGCAGATAACATGAGGAGGTATCTAGCTAAGCTTGAAGAATGTTCTAGAATTTGGCAGCTGGGATTTAATGTTAAAAAATGTAAGATCATGCATTTGGGCTGCAGCAATCCAAGGGAGCAGTATAGTATAGGGGGTGAAGTACTTTTGACCACTAAAGAAGAGTGGGACCTAGGCGTGGTTGTGTCTGATGATCTTAAAGTAGCTAAACAGGTAGAAAAGGTGACGGAAAAAGCTAGAAGGATGCTTGGGTGCATACGTAGAGGAATGGCTAGCAGAAAAAAGGAGATGATAATGCCTTTGTATAAGTCTTTGGTGTGACCTCATTTGGAGTATAGTGTGCAATTCCGGAGACCGCACCTTCAAAAGGATGTGAACAGGATGGAGTCGGTGCAGAGGGTGACCACTAAAATGATTATTGGTCTTCATTATAAAGCATATGAGGACAGACTTAGGGATCTTAATATGTACACCTTAGAGGAAAAGCGGGATAGAGGTAATATGATTGAGATGTTTAAATACCTCCTTGGCATAAATGTTCAGGGAAAGAGCCTCTTTGAGTTGAAAGCAAGTTCTGCTATGAGGGGACATGGGATGAGGGTGAAGGGAGATAGATTCAGGAGTGATATGCGGAAATATTTCTTTACGGAAAGAGTAGTGGATCCGTGGAATAGTCTCCCAGTGGAGGTGGTAGAGACGAGGACAGTAACTGAATTCAAAAAAGCATGGGACAAACACAGAGGATCTCTAAAGGTAAAAAGGGGACTGTTGTAGTTGTTGATATGGAAGGACAGACTAGATAGGCCATGTGGTCTTTTTCTGTCGTCATATTTCTATGTTTCTACCTAAAATCCTAAATTTGGTCTCCAGAACCTCCCTCTCAAAAGCCAAAGCTGGGATTCTGAGGAAAAGATATCCATCTCCTGTGATTCATCATGCACAATCAAAGGCTTAAACTGGTCTTAGCATGGAGCCTTGTTTCGTTGCTGCCTTTGATCTCATTTTACCAGAATGCAGTATCAGAAATGAGCACAAACTCTTCTTGTAGTCTAAATGTTCAGAGCCATAGTTGGCAGGATTCCAATCTGCACAGGAAAACCATATTATATATCACACCCATCACTTTAGCCACTCAGCCACAACCAATGTTCCCTCTAATTTTCTGTAGGCTGTGTGCGCATAAAATATCAGCTGTGCAGCTTTTGAAGGAAGGTTAAATTTTTGTGTGCCACATAATGACACTCGGAGTTATATACTTTAAAATTTGACTACACGTCAGAATACAGTATGTACACCACATTGATTGCATTAGAAAATATTGTAGAACTTGTGAAAACTGTAAATACACAACAACTTTTAAATTTTAAGACATCTATGTTGTTTTCTATCAGAATCAGAACTGCAATTTTTGTGCGCTCTGTTGTAAAGTATGTGCGCTCACTCAGCGAGGTGTGTGCGCGCGCACACGCGCACAGCTTAGAGGGAACAGTGGCCACAACTACACCTTATACTAGGTGCTAAGAGCCTTTATGCCCTCTCACCATGTTGATACAATTGAAACTTACAATTCTGCAGCAATTTTTTCACTCTCAAATGTAGCAGTTGGTTTGATCCTCCTCTAGTCTGCCACAGTGCAGCTGTTCCTCTTCTAAATAGTATGATAGCCACAAGATTGCAGCATCTTCAGCTTTCCTCTTCCTAATTGTTTGGCAATTATTTGGCCCCTGGTGACTACCTTCCTGATCGCTTGTAGTAATCCCAGAAATATGCACATCTGATCATTAAATCTAACATATTCCGCTCACTTCCCCAATAAATATGTTCCAAACTGCTTATTATAATAAAGGTCCACAACGTCTACCTTGTCACATGCCTGCCCCTTATCCCCCACTCCAATTCTGCTAGTGCATGGTCCGACATTATCATGATGTCAATGTGGGCCCCCTTCACCTCTGGAAATAAAGCTATCAATTTATAATCCAGTCTCGAGTAACTATTGTGCAGGTGCAAATAGATGATATATTTACTTACCCTCCAGATTTAACATCCTCCACAGGTCTAGGAATCCCAGATTCTTTATGACCAAGTTAATGCCTTCTTTCCCTTTTCTTTCCCACTTAATTTCATGGGCTTGCAATCTTTGGTCCTGCAGTTCTTTTATTAAAATACATGCTGTTGTGTTTAATTAACATGGTAAAAATTCAGAGAAAGGGAAGTATCAGGCAGAAAGAGAAAACTCTTTCAAAATAAATTCTTCTTATTATTAATTCACACTTTGTACATTTTCATGCAATCATGCAATGATCACACACTATGAGAAGGAAAAAATACCTCAGTACTGATCTGTTAGTATACAGTGACCTTTACAGCACTACATCATTGGTCATAAAAAACCTCTCACCATTACTGTATTTCAATTCACTATCACAATAACATGCTTGAACATTCAAAATATTGGACTTAATATCAAAACTGGCAATATTCAATCATTCTATTGTGGCCTTGGGACAAAATGCCAGTATTCAATTATGACCGCAACATGGAACATTATGCATAATGTCAAAAACCAGCACTTTTCAGATAGGAGCAACAATGGATCCATCGATTAAACTCTATTGAACCAATGGATATGAATAGTTGTACTGAGTGGATATCTTTATATGAGAACGAACATTTAGTGGTCGGGGCACTTTTAAAGGTGGTGGATGGGTACCTTGAAACAGAATGTTATATAGTACAGTAATGTATCTTAGGCTGGGACCTAAATAGATTTATTTATTTATTTAACATCTGTTATATACCACCTTTTAAGGGTATCAAGGCAGTTTACATCGAACACAGCTGTTTAAGTTACATAGAACAATTAGAAGAACAAGTGTAATAGGGGGGACAGGGGATAGGTTAAACCAATACAGTTAACCTATTTACAGTGTGAATCAACAGTAGGTCTAGTTCTGAGTGTAATTAGGGGGTCATTTGACTGTGCTCTGAGATGTTAAGTGGCTGTCCCATAACATTCTTCTAAAATGTGTGTTTTGAGCCTCTTGCCAAACTCCTTCAGGTCTTTTATTGCTCTTATATTGCTTGGAAGAGAATTCTGGAAGGTTGGACTGTAGATGGATAAAGTGCGTTGGCATCTTTCTTGCATGCTGGATGTTTTATGTTTGGGGACTTTAAGTCGGTTTGTGGTTTGGTCTCTTCTTGGTCTGCTATTCGAGGTTGTGTGACTGAGTGACTGTAAGCAGTCAGCTGTTAAGTTGTGTATCTTCTTAAATGTGTTTATGAGTGATTTGTATTTTATGCATGCTTGGATGGGCAGCAAGTATAGCTCTTCCAGGATTGGGGTAATATGCTCTTGTCTAGATGTTCGTGAGATCTTGCGGGCTGCAGAGTTTTGGGCAATTTGTAATGGGAGGAGTGTACATTTTGGTAGTCCTTGAAGTATAGAATTGCAATAATCCAAGTGAGGGGTGATGATCGCTTGGCAAACGGTGCAGAATAGATTTATGGTCCAATAACTGGTGGAGGTTGTGAAGGATCTTTATTCTTTGGTAAGTCGCTGCAGTTGCTTTCTTAGTATAGATTTGGAAGTGATAAATTGAGTGATTCCACCCCTTCTGAGGTAACATGAAGGGTTAACCGACAATCACCCAATTTTGGAAGGTGATTGGTGGAGATCACCATGTGGCACTGTTGATGTACCATTTCTCTGTTAACGTCTGTCAGATTAAGAGAAGACAGTATGTGAAAGAGTTATGGTGAGTTACGTTATTGGTGAGGATCTATATTTGGAAGATATAAAGTGAGCTGTATGTGGATTCCTGCCTTGTATATATATCTTTTTGATTTGTTGTTGTGAAAGTGATTGTTTGAGGATGGTGTTTGTAGCACACTCTCATTCAATATACCATCTATGTAGCTTTTAGAGGGCATATTGGGACAGTGGTGTAGGATTTTAGTAAATAGGATATTGTTGATCATGATGTGGGTATATGCATTTAGATGTGCTGAGACTGCGAAGATCGTGTGTGCAAGTGTGGATTAAAGATGGACACTTCCTGAGGCAGCCATATTGGTGAAATGGGACCCGTTAGAGTGGGGTTTGAAGATCGTAAAAGTACCAAGATCAATTGATGGGATATACTGCACATAAAAATGATAAGAATATATTTTTTAAAAAATATGAACATTGCTGGGGCCTCTTCTTGGAAGGATTTTTCTGAAATTCAGTAAGGGGACACCTATGTGTTTTTATAAAATAGGCCCAAAATAGACGTCCACGTGAATCTCCACCTGGGTGACCTATGCACATTTCTCCAACTTATTGTCAATTAGAGTATCTCTCATTTTTCTTTGCAGTTTTGCTTTTGTTATTGGTATCACCTTTGCGACTGAGCCATTGCTCATGTTCTTTGCATCAGAATGCCAAAATGATATAAACATTGTATGGGTACTATTAGCATTTGGCATCCATCAATATCCAATTGTCTGTTCTTTCTGTAGAAATACAGAATATGAAAATTAAAACGGTGCTAAGACCAATCCCTCTATTAACTTGTTTCTGACTTCTTATTTTCCAGTCATTTAAGTGGAATTTTCTGCTGCCCTCTGTATTTACAGAAGCACAAGTACAGTGCATGCCAAATTCTGTTCAGATGATTGATTTTTATTGCTTATGGCAGATGGAAAATCACAAATCAAAACCGTAAAGTGCTCTACTTGGATACAGAGAATATTAAGAAGGTCAACACTTTACATGCAAAAGCTTTGTCAGCCACAGGGCGGGAAAGAGACATCAGTACAGCCTTACTGTAAATATGCTAAGTCGATGCAACACATTGCAAGAAAAGCATGGAAAGAGTGATTAGCATCACAAAGAGTTGTAAAAAAGCTTGCACATCTTAGAGTTTACTATTTTAATTTACCTGGGTACAAGAATCTTTCCAGTTGATGAAGGGTATGGGGAAAGTGAAAGCAATGATAAAGACTTTGTTTTACAGTATTTCATTGCAGATTAGGAAATGTCATTTATTCGTTTCTAAGTGCAATATTCTATGACCTATCATGTGTGTGTATATTGCAGAAGCCAAAAGTGAGTGGCTCGACTGATAACGAGGGCTTTTTTTCCTTTTCCCATGGGTGCTTAGGTTTCCTTAACTTATCAAAAAAGGAAACGTGAAAGTGTTTTTTTGGGGTGATTTGTTTTTTTTTGTTTTCTATTTGTAGAATTCACCTCTTTATTTATTTAGTTCTGACATTTATTTAAACTATATATAACCAGAGCTAGATAAAAAAAAGAATGCACAACAAATAATCATATTACTACTACTATACCATACACTTAAGATCAAATTTAGGTTAATAGAAAATTATTAAGGATGAAAGAGGGGACTAGAGAAGCCTTCAATTGTTTTTCTGAAGGTCAGTAAATCTGAATTATGAAGCAATTCAGTTGGTAGATCATTCCACTACTGTGGCATAACTGTTGAGAAGCCACGACACCTCCATCTTACCCTGCAAATAAGCAATCTAGAAAGGACCATCATCTGACATCCTTGGTTAGATCTTAATGCTCTAACCCAGGGCCGTACCGAGGGAAGATCGCGCCCTGTGCGACTTGCACATCAGGCGAGCGCCCCCTCCCCCCCACGGCGGGAGAGAAGAGGCGCACCCGATGTGCAAGTCGCCGGCATGCTAAGCAGATCTTTCCCTCCCTGCAAGAGCAGGGAGGGAAAGATCTGCTTAGCAGGCTGGCGGAACGCTTAAGGGGTGCATTTTAGCTGTCCTGCCATTGCCTGCCGCCGCTGAGAGAAGAAAAAGTGGCGGCGGCAGGCAATAGAAGACAGCTAAAATGTGCCCCTTAAGCCTTTGCGCCCTGTGCAGCCGCACCGCTCGCACAGGGCTGGGTATGAGCCTGCTCTAACCACACTAAGCTATCGGATAGATAAACAGATCTATTCAGCCAGACAACTTTAAATGACAATTATAGCATCTTAAATTGGTGGAAGTCAGAGGGGCAAAACCCTGGAATTAGCCATGGCAGCGAGAGAGCCACAAGGTGCAGCAGCCAGAAGAGGAGGCAGAGGAAGACGGTGCCCTGTTTCCATAGAAAGCTGCTGGTCTGAAGAAAGGAGCAGCCTGAGAAGCTCCTGGCCAGCTGGATGAAGAGGATCTAGCTAAGAGAATGAGTCCCTCTGGGAATTGTGATGAAGCTGACACTACTGAAGCTATGGAGTTAGGAGAAAACTCTGTTTCTTTTAAAGAAACTGATTTACAGAGAATGCAGTTACCAAGAAGTGCAGCTAGAGGGAATAGGCATGAGGCTGCAGAAGGTAGGCTGACACACCCAGATTGCAATGATGCAATAGCTAATCAAACACACCTGAGTAGAGGGCCAGAAAGCTCACTAAAGAAACGGCTTTATAAGCAGTGCTTGGTCAGGAGAATAGAGGGAGGACCACGAGTAGAGAGACGACCACAGGAGCAGAGAGGACCACAAACACAAAGAGCAACAGAAACCCCTGTTACTAAGGATAGAGAAAGGGGAAAGCTCCAACTACAGAAGGAAAGGCAGTTAAGCTTGCAGTCCTCACAAGGAAGGGACAGCTTTCAGGAAGGACAAGCCCATGCTGAAAAGCTCCAGAAAGAAGTCTCCAGGGAAGACAGTGTAAGCAGGAGAGTGCCTGGTAGAGGGAATACCAGCAACACACGTCTCAGAGAACAAAGGTACATTCACATGTGCCAGGTCCTAGAAAGGCTTGTAAACCAGAGAGCCATAGATATGAGAAACAAAGCTGGGGAAAGCTTTGGAAACCTGTGCAGAAGGTCCTAGATAAAAGCCACATTAATTGTTTGCCAGACCAGGTCCAGCCAGGCTGGAAAGTCTTGGAGAGAACTACTGAAGTACAACCAGTTTTGCCTAGGGAAAGCTCAGGCTTAGCAGACACCATATCTGAGCAAGAGGATATGCAAACAGACCTTGTAGAATCAGAATCATTGCTACCTGAATATCCTATGGACTGTACTCTCTGTGTAGCTGAGAGTATAGAATCTCTCACAGAGTCATAGCATAAGACATGCTTTAAAAAAATATCATTGCTTTGTTGAGCTGAAAAGAAGAAGCTTTTTGTGTTTATTTAACCTGTTGATATTGAAAAATCCTGCTTGAATGGAAAAGACTGTGAAGCTCTTATAACAGTTTTGGACTTTGTCAATACTTTGGTAGAAACCCTGAATCAAGGTGAATTCTGTTGTCTTCTTGGAGAACCTTAGCGCATCAAGGGAATAAAACCTTATATTTAGGGGGGGGCGGAGCCCGATGTCCAGCGGGATGGTCGCATAACGCTGAGGCTCCCGAGAGGCCTACTCAGAATCCTGAATTAACACCGGACATACTTGAATTTCTGCTCTGATCTTGCCGGGGCACATTGGTGAGATGGCGGGGACCAAACCTACGCGCCTGGAATTTGGATCTCCAGCGGCTTCTCACGGCAAACGCTCCAAAACTGAACCCCCGTCCCCGCAGAAGGGGCTGGCTTTGCGCGAGGGCCCCGAAATGCAGCAGGAAATCCTCGCAGAAATTAGAGGGGTTAAGGACCTCGTGCAGTCAAACGGTGAAGCACTTCGAGCGCTGAGGGAAGATCTTGGTGTACTGCAAGGCAGGCTAGAGGGGCTCTCTTCGCGTCAGGACAAAATGGAGAGTATATTAGACTCCCATGTGGTCCGGCTGTCCAAACTCGACAAAGTTGAACGTCAGGTGCGGGCCTTGCAGAAAGAAGTGGAAGATGGCAATAATAGAGCGCGCCGCAACAACCTACGACTCGTGGGCATACCGGAGGGAGCGGAATCGGGAGACATGAAGGAGTTCTTAAGTAAAATCCTCCCTTCCCTGCTCCAAATCACCTTTGCCAAAGAATTGGAGATCGATCGCGCTCATCGTGTACCCACAACCATAACGCTCAACAGGAAGACCCCGCGGCCTATCATTTTTCGACTTTTGAGATATCAACATGTGGAACAAATTCTCAGTGCCTCCCGGGCAAAGGGCCATATGGAGTTTGAGAGCCACAAGGTCTCCTTCTATCCTGACTTGGCTAAACCCACGGTCGACCGCCGAAAGCGCTTTCTGGAATTCCGGCCGAGGCTTCAACAACTACAAGCACGCTACGGCCTGATGTACCCAGCCAAGCTCCGAGTCACGCTTCACAATCAGACAAGAACATTTGAGGACCCTGATCTACTAGCGGAGTTTTTGGACTCTAAAGAAGCCGACTTGATGCGCTGACTTCCAGAATATTCCTGCCAGTACTCTCATGTCCGCTGTACCTGCCATATTGGATTTACCGTGGCTCAGCGAAGAGTCTGTCGAGGGCGATTTGTTGCCTTATTTTGAAGATATCTGTGACCCGACTCCATCTACCCATAGTAGCCTCGATGAGTATCAGAGACAGTGTTACTTATGGACTCTGGTGTTTCTTTTCTTTTATTATGTCTCTATCTTCCTCTCTGGGGCCTCCTCCCGCAGACATGTGGTCGCCATATTCATTGGGGGTTTTGCTTCTTCTCTAAGTTACTTTGGTACATACTTTTCAATATGGGTGTATTGGCCAGCATACTTGGTGTTTATGTCATTATTGTACAGATTCTGATTATGTTGTAAGTTTTCAAGCGCCCTTACCTAAAATGTCTATTATCGATTGATGGCACCATGTAAGATTTTCTCATTGAACGTACAAGGAATCAATAATCCGATAAAACGGAGGAAAATCCTAAGCTATCTAAGTCATGAAGCTGCGGACCTGATTTTCCTCCAAGAAACACATTTCAATTCGAAGGAAGCTCTCAAACTCAATATTAAACCTTACATGGTGGCCGCCTATTCCCCAGCCGTTTCTAGGGAATGTGGGGTGCCATATTGGATAGGAAATCTCTGCATGCTACTATTATTGCGACTTGCTCAGATACAGCGGGTAGATGGTCCAGAGTTCACCGCAAGATAGGTAACTTTAAAGTTACATGTATATGCCTTTATGCTCCTAATGTGGATGACCCTGCCTTTTTGCTACTATTGCTCAGGTTGTGCAGGCCTCTGCTCATACTTCATTGATATTGGGGGGGATTTCAATTTAGTTCTTGATCCCCTGATTGACAAATAGCCGCCTAGGACAAGTGGTCCCCCCAAGAGTCACATCGCGCTTACCTCTGTGATCAAAGATATTGTTCTGGTCGATCTATGGAGGTTACTACACCCCAATGAGCTTGACTTTACCTTCTTCTCTTCCCCTCACAAATCCCAGTCTCGTATAGATTTCTTTCTAATATCAAAACTGTTAGTTCCTTAGGTGGACGCTGCAAAGATTCACTCCCAGCATATTTCAGATCATGCTGCTATTTCTTTTCAATTACACACTACTGCACTCCATGGGCATTCGGGGGCCTGGTTCTTTGATAGAGCCCTATTAACTCAGCCAGAGTTCCGGTTAGAAATTCGAGCAGCCATACATGATTACTTCCAGACCCTGGTACTCCAGGGGGATCTGGACACCCCAACAGCTCTTCTCTGCAGCTCGTTGGAAAACCTTTTCTGATTTATACAGGGAATTTGCGTTACCAGCGAAACATTACTTTCAATTGATGCAGCTTCTATGCTGCCTCAAAAGTGCTCCAATCATGCTGCCCTCTGTCCCTACTAAGGACGGGCTATTAGAACTAATTCACTCTATTAGTAGTACACATGGGTAGCCTCTAACTTTTCTAAACCATTATGTCAGGGTACAGATACTGCCACTTGTAGAGTCCAACAAGCCTGGGATCGCTAATCGCAAACCACTTTAACCCCTGTGCATTGGAGTGTTTTCTGAGCAAATAGTGCGGGTTTCCCGATCTGCCTCAGTTACCCAAACTCTCTTCTTTTTTTGCACATAGATGTTCTTATATTCCAGGAAAATAGCCAAATGGAACGCAACTGCCAGGGACCAGTGTTGGTCTTGCCATACTGATGTGGGAACCCTCGCTTATGTTCTTTATGAATGTCCTTAACTACAGGTTTACTGGGGGCGGGTCTGGGGTCGTATTCCATTTATCTTACACCTTCACGAGCCTCTTTCTTGAAAGACTGTGGGACTCCGCTGAGTGGCGGAGGTCCCCTCTCTTCCTAAGAAGGGTCGCTTTCTCATGATTTCACGCTGGGTATAGCCATATGTTTAATCACGTGGACTTGGAAGGATAGCTCTCGACTTACTGTCAATGATTACTGGAACCTCGTCTGCTTATATAGTAAATATGAGCAGATATCTCGGAGAGCTATATTCCATACCCAAATTCATTCTCGCTTGTCTAAATTGCAGATGCTCCATGATCATGTACAATCTGCTCATTGCTCCGACATGTCTGTTTAATGTACACTCATCATGTTTCAGATCACCGTTAGGTTTTGTAACACAATAATGTCAGTACACGCCCGCTTCGGGAATGATTTAGTTTTCTAGAGAAGAAGCAGGGGGGAGGGGGGTGGCAGGGGTTTACTTTGGTGTATGTATCACATTCCATGTATGTATTGTCTTTTGCTGTATGTCTTCCTTTCCTTTGTTGTTGTAAAACGAAAATAAAGAATTAAAAAAAAAAAAACCTTATATTTAACCCAGCACAAGGCTCACACAACTATTCTTTATAAAGAAGGGAACTACAAGGATCATAATGCACCTGGTCTAAGTTAAAGTTTCCGGCTTCAACAAACAATAAATGTCCACCCTGACCCTTCAGCACGCTGACACCGGGAGGGGCTGTGACAGAATCAAATAAGAGAAAAGGGTTAAACCTCAGCATAGCCCATTGAAAAGTATTGAGGATTAGGCCCCTCTAGAGGCAGAGAAGAGGAACTGCAGAAAAGCACTGTTCTGCCCTAAGAGCTGTGTGCGCATGTTCATATTCAGTTTAGATCTTGCTGACACCCTGTAAGTTAAGAAAATAACTCCCTCCTTTGGTCCCATAATATTTGCCCCTATGTAAAATGTTGCTTTTGACCCATTCCCTCCAGTCTCCTTCAGACCTGCCTGGCTTTATGCCTCAGTCCAAAGTACAGCCTTTGACCCTATTGGTCAAATCAAGAACCCTTAGGAGTATGTTTACTAAACTGCGTTAGTGTGATTCGCATTAGGAGCCGCGTTAGTGGAAGAAATGCCAAAAAAGGACATAGGCGGTACATCGTTACCGATAAGGCGCGTTAGAAGGCACCGCGTAGCAACGATCATTACAGGGCGCGTTAAGCTTAAGAAGGCGCGCTGACACCCAAATACAGAAACAGAGCTGTAGCACAATGGTTACTACACAAACTGATGGTACAAGGGTCATGGGTTTAATTCCCCAGTGTGCCTAATGAATAAGGCTGGCTGAGGTGTCATGTATAACCCTTTGAAGGCAAACTATAATATTTTAATCCACATTCTGCAGCAGGGTTAAAGTTTGCATATGTCAGGAAAATTGTACCCGTCTTATTCAATATGTTCCAATAGTGACGTTCCCTCTACCATGGTTATGTATTATATACCATTTGATAGGAATATTTAGGCAGAAGTTTGGATCCAGAAAGTGTTGGGCTTGGCCTGGAAAAGGTTAAGTATTGGGCTGTGAGGAAGTTTAGTTGTACTTTAATAGTGCTGCCAGCAAACACACCCTCACAGTGGCGTAACCTAAGGTGCCACATAAGGCACCCTAGAAGGCACTCCATAGAGCACAATATAAAGTGCGCTGTCTGCCAAGGCACCCTATAATGTCCCCTATAGGACACCATATAAGGCACCTTATAAGGCGCTTTATAGGGCACCGTATAAGGCGCCCTATAGGGCGCCTTATGAGCCACCCTAAGGTGACAGTACCCTGAGGGTGGTTCTGCTGGCAGCACTAATATACAATAAAAATAGACCATGCCTAAGACAGCCCTATCGATGAACCCCACTGTGGGTTTTGAACCCATGATCTCTGGTTCCATGGGCAGTGAAGCAACCACCCCCCCACCCTCCCCCCACCCCCCCACAACACCCCCCACCAACCCACCCCACACCCCCACCCCCCACACCCCACCCCCACCCCATCCCCCCACCCCCACCCCCCAGCACCCCCCCACACCCCACCCCATCCCCCCCACCCCCACCCCCCCCCACGACCCCCCACACCCCACCCCCCACCCCATCCCCCCCACCCCCCACCCCCACCCCCACCACCCCCCCCACCCGCTCCAGGAGGCTTTGGATAATGGGGCCTGTGGGTGTGGGTGTGTCTGCCCCTGTTGGCTGCTGCTTTACGGCAGAGGTTCCCAACTCCAGTCCTGCGGTGCCAAACACTGTTCGGGTTTTCATGCTGTCCCTCATGAATATGCATGAGATACATCTGCATACCATGGGGGTGGCGCATAGAAATGCAGCACAGGCATCTTTATCAGAGGCAGCATGGAACCTGAATGGTGTTTGGCCCTCCAGGACTGCATTTGTGAGGCTCTGCTCTAGATAATGTGCATGTTTATGGTGTCTGTGCTCTGTAGGGTAAAATGTAGGTGTTTTGGGCATGTTTACGTCATCTGAAAGAAAGGTTCTGTCTGTATTAGCACGTTATAGTAGTGGGTAAAATATGAGGATTGGGTTGGTGGAAACCTCAGCTGGGACTTGAACCTGTGAACTTTTGCTTCTGAATACACTGGTTTTGTGCATTGCACCACCATGTTATCACAGAGATGGCTCATTCCCTAGTGATACCATGACTGTTGGTCAGACAGGGCCTGTCTGTTGCAGTGCATGGCACCCACCTACACAGGGCTAGGCCACGGTCTGCTCTGGGCAGTTGCCACTGCCCCCTCCACCACCAGTATCCTTCAGCCACCATGCTGATATGCCCTTCTGCTGGTGGAGCTGGTGGTGCGCAGTCTCAGGCCATCCAGTGTGCAGGTAGGTGGCTGCCTATGGTGCAGGTTCTGGGGTAGAGGTGCCTGCATAGACGTCCACGCTCCCCCCCAGCCCCGCCTGCCAATGTTCCGTGCCCTTGGGGATAGCTGTTGGGTACTATCCCCTGTGACACTTTGGGAAACACACTCGTGCCCATGTTGGGCCTTCAGCAGTTGCTGTCTGGCTGCTCCGCTGTTTCAGCATTCGTATGGGCCAGCTAGGCATCACCCTAGTCCGCACTGTGGCCCAGCTGCACCACAGCATGTGCCACCTGCAGCCCTCTGTATCCCCTTCTCCGGCATCTGTCCAGTTGCCGTTCCGACATGCCCGCCCTGATGTTGTGGGACATGTGCATGCCATAGGAACCCTGTCCAATGGTGGGGAAAACCCTGAGCAGCGCTATTTCACTGTGGACTCATTCACCTTGTATGGGGACGGCGTATAGACCCTTCCACGATTTATATCTGTTCTATGGAGCTTACTCGTGGGGGGAGGGGTTGATGTTTCTCTTTGATACCACTATTGGCCAGCTTGGTTATTGTTTTTTTCCAGTTTGTTGGGGTCATTTTCAGTGTTTCTGTGCCCTTTTGTTCTGTGCACATGTATCACACTTATCACTGTTTTTTGGTTTCCCTGCCTGGGCTGTACATTGCTGACACTGAAATGGTTTCTCTCCCCTGTAATGTGCATTTAACGGCAGCTTTTCATTCGCGTTGGAATTCAGCTCTGAAAATCAGCGCGTTAGTGTGAGGGGAGCCTCTCCCCGCCCACTCTCTGCCCACTGACCCCTTCTCTCCGCCCTCTCTCCACCTTTTGCGGTGTTTTACCACGCCGCGGAGCATTACGATCGTTAGCGCATCATAATGCGCGTTATGTAACGTTAACGATCGTTAGCGCATCATAACGCACGTTATGTACGATTACCGCAGTTTAGTAAACATACCCCCTAGTCTTTTTAAGTAATTTAATCTAATTTAGGGGTATGTTTACTAAACTGCGGTAATGTTACATACCGTGCGTTATGTAAGGTTAACGATCGTTAAGGTTACATAACACACGGTATGTAACATTAATGTGCGTTAACGTTACTTAACGATTGTTAACGTCCCCGGCCGCGGTAAACACCGCAGAAGGTGGAGAGAGGGCGGAGAGAAGGGGTCAATGGGCGGAGAGTGGGCGGGGAGAGGCCCCTTTCATACTAACGCGCTGAACTGAAGGGCTGAATCCTACCGCGAATGAAAACCTGACGTTAGATGCACATCTGCAGGAGAGAGAAACCATTTAAGTGTCAGCAATGTACAGCCAAGGCAGGGAGCCCAAGAAATGTGATAGTAGTGCTCCATTTTTCAGCAACACCATAGTGCCAAAGTATGAATGACCACTATGGCGATGGTGCAAATGGGGCATAGGGTGCCACAGGCAGAACATGTAGCATGGGCAGCTGTGGCACAGGGTGGACCAGGCGGGCGCCTAGGTGGCACATAGGAACATAGAAACTGGAAATCAGCAAGATAGCAGCTGACCAAGGCAAAACACAATCCACCTATATCTACTTGGTTCACCCTAGCCAATAGTTGCTAGGGCACTGACCTGACATCCCCCCAGCCATCCTGCCCCCATGTGGAAGGGACATAATATTGGTAGGCAGTGATGGGGGGGGATGTGAGGATGTCCATGTATGGCCCCCCACCCCGGGATCCGCTCTCTAGGCGGGCGCCTACCTACACAGTGGATGGCCTGGGACTGCACACTACCAGCACCGACAGCAAATGCCTATGTCAGCTTGGCGGGGGGGGGGGGGGGTGCCCGTGTTGGAGGGGGCAGTGCCACCTCCCTGCAGTGGACCTAGGCCATGCCCTGCATCAGTACGTGGTGTGCAATGCAACATACAAAGTCTTGCTGAGGAAAAGTACAGGTAGCTCCAGGGACTATTGTGCATCTGTGGCAACAGTGTGGTGCAGTACACCCAGCCAGTGTGTCCAGAAGCAAAGGGTCACAGGTTCAAGCCCCAGCATGTCCCTATGTTTTACCCTATAATGCAGATAAAACAGCAACATGTGCAAAGCCCAAAGCAGCGGCAAACAGGGGTACAAACACCCACCTACACAGGCTCCACAATCCAAAGATGCATGGAGAGTGAGACTTTTGGCCCCAGCATTGAGCTGAAGTTATCACCAGAGCACTACTACTACCCCCTGCACAGTTTAACAATGTCGGCACTGTGATCAGGACCAGTGTGGCGGGCAGGGTTGCCAACCACCCCTATCTTTGTACAATGCTGCAATAGGAGTGAGCGTGTGTGTATGTCTATCCATTGTTTTGTGGCTGCCCAGCCTTCACTGGGCCCAAAATGTCCCACTGTTACCAGCGTTAGCCTGAATAGCTGCATAATGAGGAGCAAGGTATTTTGGGTATGGCCCGTACAGGGCAGATTGGCCAGGATGCATCTTCACAGGGTGTGGGGCAATGGATGGGACACTGTAGTGCCTGACCACCACCTGCATGGACAGGGTGCCCACAGCATGGCATGCTGGGAGGGCACTCACTCTGACCGAGCAGTGACCATGGCAGGTCTAGGTTCCCACATAGCGCTCTACACTATCTGCTTCCAGTGATATATTTGTGTTCCCCAGTTCTAGGATCCCAGTCACTGAATTGCCTGTTTGCTGCACATAGTTTCTCTGTGAGCAGACTGGTAGATTGTTTGCAGTTAGACCAGGGGTGGGCACCTCCGGTCCTGGAGGGCCGCAGACCAGTCAGGTTTTCGGGATATCCCTAATGAACATGCATGAGATATATGCATTAGAGATATCCTGCCAACCTGACTGGTTTGTGGCCCTACAGGGCTGGATTTGGAGACCCCTGCCTTACACCTCTGTCATTTAAGATCGTGAGTGGGCAAGGTACAGATGTCCTAGACATCGAAAGGGTATATAGAATGTGTCACATTCCTCCTCGATTCTCACCACCACCAAAAAGTTGTCTAATAGACAATTTTTTGGTGGTGGTGAGAAGTTAGGAGGACTGTGACAAATTCTATCTAACCTTTTTGATGTCTTGGACATCTGCACCTTGTCCACTCACTATCTTAAATGACAGAGGTGTAAGGCAGGGGTCTCCAGATCCAGCCCTGGAGGGCCACAAACCAGTCAGGTTGGCAGGATATCTCTAATGCATATATATCTCATGCATGTTCATTAGGGATATCCCGAAAACCTGACTGGTCTGCGGCCCTCCAGGACCAAGTTTGCCCACCCCTGAGTTAGACTGTGCATAGTCAGAACACCTTTAAGGTGCAATCTGAC
Organism: Ichthyophis bannanicus; assembly: GCA_033557465.1. Lineage (NCBI taxonomy): Eukaryota > Metazoa > Chordata > Amphibia > Gymnophiona > Ichthyophiidae > Ichthyophis > Ichthyophis bannanicus. The sequence goes on along the minus strand of CM066031.1, from coordinate 242,518,581 downwards.
TGTGCTGTCTGCTAGTGACTGGCAGACAGTGGCGGGAGGCAGTTGGGGTGTTCCAGACCTGACCCCAGCATTGCTGCTGGTCTGCTGCTTCTTCGGTCATAGGTATGGCTCTGGTCCACAAACCCTGGAGGGCTGTCTTATACAAACAGACTGGAGGTTGCTTCCCTGGGGCAGGGGCACCTGTTCTTTACCTACAAAAAGGGTGATGTGGGCCCTTTGGGATATGTAGTACATACCACTGCAACCTATAAAGGCACTGCTACACACACCTCATGCTATTCTAGGAACCCCTCTGCCCTGATAACAGCTGCCCATGTCAGCCAGACCCTAACATGGGGTACACACCAATATGGCTGGTGTCTGGTCCCACAGGGCCACATGTGACTTCAGGATACAGATGGACACCAAATTACTTTTGGCTGCACTGCAAGGAACACCTGTCACATACTGGTAGTGATGGGGATGAACAGCAGGACCTATCTCTAGCACCCCATGTACTGTGGACCTAGTGCTGGGCACCCAACCTATCCCTCAGAGTGAACACAGACCTGCACAATGGCATGGTCTGTAGCTACTCTGTGCCAGTATCACGCACTGTCAGTTCGTCTTTCCAAGCTGAGGTACCGGAGAGGTGCAGACCCCATTTGGTGATCAGCTGTAGACTGCTATTCAGCATGTGCATTGCATCATGGGTACTGGTGGGGTTACCCTATCCTGGCACTCAGAGCAGACAGTTTGTGCGGTGACCTGCAGTCCTTCTGTACCCAGACATTGCTGTGACATACACCATGGAGGTATAGCCTACTGGTTAATACAATGCCATTCTTGGCAGTGTTCATGGGTTCAGTTCCTCATTGTTCCCTCCTCTCATGCCTGTCCTACTCAAATAGTGTGCATGCCTGTAGAGGTCATATATTTGCAGATCTGTGATTCCAGCCCATAAAACCCTCGCCACAATTGCCAACATTCCCTAGGTCCGTTTATCTGCGTCTGTCAGCTGTGTAGAGTCCTGTCTGCCAGTGCAAGCTGCCACCCCATGTCATGCCCTGCTACCCTTTCCTGCATTGCGCCTCTTCATGCTTGCCTCGCCTGTGCCTGTTCTGCATGGCACCACCACTCCTCTGTCCACCCATCATTGTAACTATCCTGCCACCTCCGCCTCCACTGGGGGACACGTATTCCCATCGTCTGCCACCAACTGTTTTTCCAGTACTTTACATTGCCAACACCCTGTGCTGTGGTACAGCTGCCCCACCATGTTTTTCATCAGTACTAGCAGGCACATGGGATGCCCGCAGATATGGCAGGTCCAGCGGCTCCCACTTCTCTCTCCTTCACTCACCTGTTCATTGCCTTTCCTGAGTGCTCTATCTAGTGTTAGGGCTACATCTGTCTCTGTTCCGCACAGGTCATGCATGTCATCCTGAGGCACCTTGCAGTCCCTAGGGCACACTAACCTAGGACACCATAACCTTGTTAGGCCACGTTAACCTATGGTTCCTTAGCCCAGGGTGCCTTCTGCGATGCCTTGTCCAAGGGTGCCTAATATTGCGCTTAGCCTAGGAAGCCCTATAGGGTGCCTTCTGAGGCACTTTACTGGGCACCTTACTGGGCACCTTACAGGGCACCCTGTAAGGCGCCTTATAAGGTGCCTTGCAAAGTGCCTTACTGGGTGCCTTGCAAGGTGCCTTACAAGGTGCCTTGTAACGCTCGTTAGTCTAAGGCGCCTTGTAATGTGCGTTAGCTGCTACAGCTTGCTGTAACAATGCAATGCCCACACCTTTATATGGGCATCTGTACCTTTACCGCGGAACCTAACGCGAATGACATTACCGCAGTTTAGTAAACATACCCCTTAGTTTCTTATATTCGGCTTCAAGTTTACTAAAAGTAGAGCTCAGAGTGGATTAGAAATAAAGCGTTAGAATAATTGAAGGGAAAAGGAAAAGGACTAGAAGAGAGATGCATTATGCTGAGACTGAGTTTCTTGGATTTTAAAAGTGGCCTACAAAACATATGATAAAGAGTAGACGAGGGCAGTGCGAGGAACTTTAGGAGAGGCTGTACAGGGAGAATGTTTACTCCTCAGCATCTTTCTCTGGTGAAAAAAATCTCCATCTTGGGGCTTCAAAAGCAAGCACTCAACAGCCTTTCTCTCCATCCTCTTGGAATTCTATCATCTTTTCACCAGTTTTGTATTCATCTTTCAATATCCACTTCTATAATTGTTCAGTTAATTCGACAACCCATCTAGTCTGCAATTGTACAAGTGAAGTCGCTTCAGAAAGACTAAGGGGTATGTTTACTAAAGTCTCATAAAGTGCGCGCCGCGTTAGTCTGCAGGATGCCATATAAGGAGTGGGCGGTCCGGCCAAAAATAGAGCAAAACGGGATTAGCGCGCGCAGCACGCTGTTGTGCGCCATGCACAGTAGCACACGAGGAACGCGCGCAGGAAGCATAAGAAGGCCCGCTGATGTGCAAACAGAGGAGCAGGGCTGCAGTACAATGGTGAAGACACTGACAGATGGTGCAGGGGTCATGGGTTCAATCCCCCACTGTGCCCAATGAAGAAGGCTGGCTGAGGCACTACCATTTACATGTAATATTGCATTATGAGGCTTTTTAATTTTATTTTAATTACTGCTGCTAGCAAACGCACTCTCTCAAAGCGCTGTAACATAAGGTGCTGCATAAGGCACCCCATAAGGCACCCCAGAGGGCACATTTTAAAGTGCACTGTCAGCCATGGAACCCTACAATGTTGCTTAAAGGGTGACCTATAGGGCGCCATATAGGGTGCCCTATGAGGCACAGCAAGGTCATAGCACTGTTTTTGATGGCAGCACTGTGCATTTAAACGCATGAAAATCTTAAGTAGGTGCGCTGACATGCAAGGAGGGACAGCAGTGTAGCACAATGGTTAAGGCACTGACTGATGATACAGGGATCATGAGTTTGATCCCCAGTGTGCCTAATACATAAGGTTGGCTGAGGCATCAGCTTTGACATGTAAGTATTGTTTACTGTGGCACTTTATTTGTATTTTATTAATTGCTGCCATCAAACACACGCCATGTGCCGTAACCTAAGGTGCGGCATAAGGCACCCTATAAGGCACTCCATTGGACACATTATAAAGTGCACTATCTGCCACGGCATCCTATAATGTCCCCTATAGGGCACCCTATCAGTCGCTCCATAGCATACTGTATAGTGCACCTTATATGGACGGTAACCATAAGGTGCCCTATAGGGCGCCCTCTGAGGCACCTTATGGGTACAGTACGCTGAGGGTGTTTTTGCTGGCAGCAATAATGTATATTAAAAATAGATAATGCTTTGGACAGCCCTATCAAATAACCCCACTGTGGGTTTGAACCCATAACCTCTGGTTCCACTGGCAGTGAAGTAACCAGTGGGCTACAGCTCCTAGCAAACCCCTAGCTGGCTGCAGAGGGACTGCAAGTCACCACACAAACAGTCTGCTGTGGTCACCAGGATAGGGTTAACCCACCCATACCCATGATGCACTGCACATACAAATCAGCAGTCTACAGATGATCACAAGATGGGGTATGCACCCCCACAGCACCTCGGCCTGGTAGGGGGAACTGACCGTGTGTGGTACTGGCACAGAGTAGCTACACACCGTCACATTGTGCAGGTACTGCACTCACCCTGAGGGTGAGGTTGGGCACCCAGCACCAGGTCCACAGCAGAGATAGGCCATGCTGCAGGTCCCCAGCAGTGCTAATGTGTGATATAGGTAGTTTCTGCAGACACACCTTGGATATATCTGCATGTCTCAGTCAGGTGTAGCCCCTATGGACCCCTAGGAGGATTATGTACCACCACCACCCTCCCCTAGAGCTGAGAGTGGTAAACAGGGTCTCCCACCAACCGATCCACATTCTAGCTCCCTGCAATGGTGGCAGTAGAGGGGACCATCAACCCCAGTCCTGCTGGGGAACAGACACACTACAAGGCAGTCAATGCTGCTCTGTACACATCCATAACGCAATAGCAGACAGACATTGGGCCTGGATATGCTAAGCTGCACCCCACCACTATCTGATATTCTCCTGCAGCAAGCCTTCAGCTGCTGCACCCTGCAAGGCGCTCCATCAAGACACATACCAACTGCAGACAGTCTGCTAGCTAGTCCATAGTGCATGTTCCTGGTGGAAATGCGTGCACCCAGAACTGGGATGTCAGCATACACAACAAGAAGATAAGTCAGTGACTGGGCCCCAAAAGGAAACCCATAAATATCACATGAGAAAAATGCTATATAGCACTATGGGGGTGCCTAGCCATGCTGTGGTCACTGCACAGTCAGGGTGAGAGTGATCTCCCAGCAGGACATGCTGTGGCCACCCTGTCTGTGCAGGTGGTGGCCGGGCACTACAATGTCCCAGTCAGTGCCCTATGCCCTGTGCAGATGCATCCTGGCCAGGCCACCCTGTCCGGGCTATACCCATGGTACCTTGCTCCTCATTATGCACATTGGCAGGCCAATACTGGCAACAGTGCTGGCAGTGTGAGCTGTGGAGGGTGTTTGCAGCCACCACACACTGGATAGACAGACACACACTCCCACACCTATGCCAGCATTGTGCTACTATAGAGGAGTTTAGCAGCCCTGGCCACCGCACCAGTCCTGGGCACAGTGCAGGCATGGATATGGTACGCAATACTGTTGGGGGTCACTCCCCAGGGTGGTAAACACTGTCAGAGACCAGACCTGAAGCACACTCCACAGACATCAGAAAGGTTGCTATGATGGAGCTCAATTAGCAAACTGTGCTTAACGTAGGAATTGCTTTCTGCCAGTAATCATAGCAAACGTTTGATAGCTGTGTACCGCATTCCCAGGTGTAGGGTGGCATTGCTAAGGCATGCAAGTGCTAGTATTGGGAGATGCACGCAGGGCCCAATGTCCTGCCTCTCCAGGAGGCATTGGCTAATGGAGCCTGTGGGTGTGGGTGTGGGTGTGTCTGCCCCTGTTGGCTGCTGCTTTACGGCAGAGGTTCCCAACTCCAATCCTGCGGTGCGAAACACTGTTCGGGTTTTCATGCTGTCCCTCATGAATATGCATGAGATACATCTGCATACCATGGGGGTGGTGCATAGATATGCAGCACAGGCATCTTTATTAGAGGCAGCATGGAACCTGAATGGTATTTGGCCCTCCAGGACTGCATTTGGGAGACTCTGCTCTAGGTAATGCACCTGTTTATGGTGTCTTTGCTCTGTAGGGTAAAATGTAGGTGTTTTGGGCATGTTTACATCATCTGCAATAAATGTTCTGTCTGTAGTAGCACGGTTCAGTTGTGGGTAAAATATGGGGACTGGGTTGGCAGGCACCATAGCTGGGACTTGAAACTGTGACCTTCTGCCTCCAAACACACTGGTTGTGTGCACTGCACCACTGTGTTGCCACAGAGACAGTGTATTCCCTGGTGATACCATGACTGTTTGTCCGGCAGGGCCTGTCTTTTGCAGTGCATGGCACCCACCTATACAGGGCTAGGCCATGGTCTGCTCTGGGCTGCTGCCACTGCCCCCTCCACCACCAGTACCCCTCCGCCACCATGCGGACATGGCCTTATATTGGAGATAGCATAAAACCTGAATGATTTGTGGCTCTCCAGGACTGCATTTGGAGGACTCTGCTCTAGGTAATGAGCATGTTTCTGGTGTCTGTGCTCGGTGGGGTAAAATATAGGCATTTGAGCCATGCGTATGTTCTCTGCAATACAGGTTTGTCCTTACTATCACGGTTTAGTAGCGGGTAAAATATGGGGACTGGATTGGCAGTAGCCCCAGCTGGGACTTGAACTTGTGACCTTCTGCTCCTGAGCACACTGGCTGTGTTCACCGCACCATGCTGTGCTCACAGAGACAGTGCAGTCCCTGGAGATACCATGGTTGTGTGTCAGACAGAACCTGTCTGTTGCAGTGCATGGCACCCACCTACACAGGGCTAGGCCATGGTCGGCTTTGGGCAGCTGCCATTGCCCCCCTCCACCACCAGTACCCCTCTACCACCATGCTGACATGCCCTTCTGCTGGTGGTGCTGGTGGTGTGCAGTTGCAAGCCATCCAGTGTGCAGGTAGGCGGCTGCCTATGGTGCGTGTTCTGGGGTAGGGGTGCCTGCATAGGTGTCCACGCTTCCCCCCAACACCGCCTGTCAATGTTCTGTGCCCTTGGGGGTACCTGCTGGGTACTATCCCCTGTGACACTGTAATAAACACTCCCGTGCCCATGATGGGCCCTCATCAGTTGCTGTCTGGCTGCTGTTCAGTTTCAGCATTCCTACGTGCCATCTAGGCATCTGCCTAGTCTGCACTGTGCCCCAGCTGCACCACAGCATGTGCCACCTGCAGCCCTCTGTATCCCCTTTCCCAGCATCTGTCCAGTTGCCCATTCCGACATGCCCGCCCTGCTGTTGTGGAACATGTGCATGCCATAGGTAACCTGTCCAATGGAGAGGGAAACCCTGATCTGTGCTATTTCACTGTGGGATCATTCACCTTGTATGGGGACGGAGCGTAGACCCTTCCAAAATTCATATTTATTTTTTGGGGCTTTCTTGTGAGTGTTTTTTAATGTTTCCCATTACTATCACTATTGCCCAGCTTGATTACAATTTTTTTTTATTTTATTGGGGTCCTTTTCAATGTTTATTTGTACTTTTGTTCTGTGCACATGTATCACACTTTCACTTTTTTGTAGGTTTCTCTGGTTTTGCTGTACATTGCTGACAGAAATGGTTTCTCTTCACTTTAATCGGCTCTAATGCGAGGTTTTCACTCGCGTTATTTTTGGCCTCGAATTTCACCTCGCTAGTGTGCGGGGAGCCTCTCCCCTCCCACTCTCCACCCATTGACCCCTTCTCTCCGCCCCTGGGGAGCCTTCCTCCGCCCTCCGGAAGCCTTTCCCCACCTTCGGCGCTCGTGTGCGCCACTGCACGCATGAGCGCGCACTAAAGCGCCTTTGGCCCCATAAAGCATCATTAGCATGCGCTAAGGTACCTTAGCGCGCGCTCATGCACGCCGCGCACGTTAAGAAACTTTAGTAAACATACCCCTAAGTCTACAAGTTTTACATCAGGATCAATGCTGCAGTCTTGTTTTCAGTTGTTATAGTAAGTGCATTATTCTATTTATTTGTAAAAACGAGCTGGAAAAAGAGAGACTGAGCCTTTTCCTTGAATGCTTTACTGGTTTAGCTAACAGTTGAGTAGTGTACAAATGTACACATTAATGAGAACAGTACAAGCACGGGGGAGAAGACAGAAGAAAAAAAAAGAAAGCCCAAAGAGCCACTGTGTTGCTGAAGAAAAGTGCAAAGACTCATGTACTGAAGATGAGAAACTCATGGAGATGGAGGAGGAGGAGGAGTTAGACCATAGGGCATAAGAAAAGGCCCTGAAGATTGGGAATATCAGTCACCCAGGAACAACAAATGAGAGAAGCTGTAGAAAAGCTGCACTTTGCCATGGGGTCCCCAGAGCCCACTGAAGAGAGGTTGATGAGATGACCAAAACACAGAAGCAGTGGGAGAAGGTGACCAGAGGCATCTGAGAGGACCCGTTGAGCAGGGGCAGCTGGAGCAGAGAAACTGCAGGAGACTGACCCAGAGTGATACTGTGGAGGTGACTGGAGCCCACCCGAGAACATAAGAATATAAGAAATGTCTTACTAGATCAGACCAAGGTCCATCAAGCCCAGAATCCTGTTTCCAACAATGGCCAATCCAGGCTACAAGTACCTGGTAGGTTCCTAAAGAGGCACACAGGTTCCACAATACTTGTCCCGGGGCAAGCAGTGCATTTCTCGGGTCCTCTTTAATAATGGTTTAGGAACTTTTAATATAAGAACATAAGATATGCCATACTGGGTCAGAAAAAGGTCCATCAAGGTCAGTATCCTGTTTCCAACAGTAGCCAATCCAGGTCACAATACCTAGTAGTTTCCCCAAAAGACACAGGTTCCACAATGCTTGTAGTGGGACAAGCAGTGGATTTCCCAGGTCCCCTTTAATAATGGCTTATTGATCTTTACTCCAGGAACTACATCCTCCAGTAACAAATTTCAGAGTTTGATTACACATTGAGTGAAAAAAATATTTTCTTTTATTAGTCTTATATGGGTTACACTGTAGCTTCATTGCATGTCCCCTAGTCTTTCTATATTTTGATGGTATAAAAAATCGCTCTGCGTTTACCTGTTTCACTCCATTCATTAATTTGTAGACCTCTATCATATCTCCACTCAGCTGTCTCTTTTCCAGGTTGAAGAGCCCTAACCTTTTTAGCCTCTCTTCATAGGGATATCCTTCCATCCCCTTTACCATTTTGGTGGTGGTTCTCTGTACCTTTTTTTATTCCACTATATCCTTTTTTAGATACGGTGACCAGGACACACAGAGGGACTTTGATTCAGCCCGGCCTGCACATACAGGACATTCCCGACTAACTCAGTCAGGACTTTTAAATGGAGCGATGGCACCATGGTGTCCAGTTGCCATATCACTGTGGCTCCATTTAAAAGCTTCGATCCCGGCCGCTGATCTGGCCACCTATGGCCAGGGACAGGTTGCGGGGAATGTCCTCAGCCCCCCTGCCCCATCCGTGTCCCGGGCCTGCTGATCCACTCCATCCAGGGAAGTTATTCCAACTCAGAGGTGGAATAACTTCCCTGTACAAGTCGCTGGCTGTGGACATACAGGGACAAACTTAGAATTGGCCCTGTATGTCTAGGGCCAGTGACCACCCACCACCCGCCCTAACTCCACCCCCGATTTCCCTGCCCCGTCTAACTTCCACGTACAACCGGCAGGGAAGTTAGACACCGACGGGGAGGCTCACAAATAGTGGGACATCCATCCCCGCTATTCAGGGGACAGAATAACCCCCTAAACCTTTTGAAGGAAGGTCTTACCTAACAAGAATTGCTCTAATTGCAAATCTCAGTATATATATATATTTCCAGAATAAGTAACATAACATTTACAAGTAAATTTCAAATAAAAAAAATCACCTAAAGCAAGAACCTTCGATTTCAATTGGAAAATAGATTTCCGTCGGAGTTGAGTCACACTTGCAACATCAGGACACATCATTAGAGGGCGCCCAGAAATTTTTTGCAAAATATAACTTCATAATGACATCCTTCTCTTGCTCAGTAGAAAAAGTAACCAACAAAGTAGCCCTTCTAGTTACCTTCTCTAAGGAGGTCTCCAAAAATTGGGTTAAATCCAACTTATCCACATTCACCAGATCGTCAACTTCTCCATCAGCAGCCTCAACAGCCACACTATGAGACAAATAGTAAATAGAAGTAATACAAGATTTGTCAAATGTTGTGTACAAAAGGATATCATAATCATACTTTTTAAACAACTCTAGTGGAGAGAGAAGCCGTACCACTGGAAAATTCAGCATTTTTCCATCCTTTTCTGAAGCAAAACACTATCCTTAAGATAGGAAGAGCTCACTACCTGATCATTCCCAGCAGACCCCTCTAGCTTCCAAACTCTCTCATCCGCAACCATCAGAGACTGCCCATGACTCCACAAAACACTAGCAGTATCATGAGTAAAATCACACAGTTGGACGAGAGTGCCGGTAAGTACTCCCTCCACCCACTGAACTGCATCAAACACATCTTTTAAGAAATATCACTCAAAGCATCACTAGACAAAGTTGACACAGTGGGAGTAGATGGTAAAGACACAGTGGCAGGGTAACATAACTCTACACCACAGAGAACATCTCCTTCCGCTGAACCCACACCAGTAAGAGGTGTGGAGGGAGAAAACAGCTTTCCATCCCCCACACAAAAGTCACCCAAGGAATGAGCAATACCAATAGTATTAGGCTCGGGGGGAGGGGGAGTATGAACCCCTGACTTAAGGATGTATCCGGTGAGTCTACCTTCACTGCACCTTGCAAAACAGATGGTCCTGGGAAAGCAGAACTAGCCAGATGATAATCCATAGGGTCTTTTACCACCTGTGACGCCACCAGCCCACTACCCTTTGCTTTCTGCTTACCCATTGTAGTTACAACGAAGAAAAAAACACTCCCAAGCACTTCCAAGGGGGTCCCAAGGGGCCAGACTCACCCCTTAAGGCACGCGGCCGTGTTCCGTGGTGCCCGCTGTACTTTTATCCCCGATTGCTGCAGTAGGGAGAAGCTGTGTTCCAGCCAGGTATGCAGATGGCAAAACTCCTGCTCAAACATCTCCCGATGTGAGCAGACAGTCCAATGCTAGCATCTCCCAGACAAGACCTTTCCTAGCTAAAACCATTTTGGCTGTCTCCTATTAAACCATGACTATCTACAGTACATGTTCAGAAATTTTGTTCTTAATAATGGTTTCTACCATTTTTCCCATTACTGACGTCAGGCTCACCAGTCTGTAGTTTCCCGGATCACCCCTGGAACCTTTTTTAAAAATTGGCATTACATTAGCCATCTTCCAGTATTCAGGTATTATAGATTTTAATGATAGTTCACAGGTTACTAATAGAAGGTCTGCAATCTCATATTTGTTCTTTCAACACCCTTGGATGTATACCATCTGGTCCAGGTGATTTGCTAATCTTCAGTTTATCAAATAGTTTAATACAACGTTTAGACATCATTATTTAATCTAGTAGCATATTAAAGTGTGAATTCTGTCCCTTACTGTATCTATGTTAACTAGGAAATGTGCATTGCTTACTGATGTCCGCATGCTGGGATTTCTTGGTATTGTTAAGTGCCATCAAGTTGGTGTCGACTCATGGTGACCCTCTGGATAGTTGTCCTAAATTGTGTTCGGTCTTCAGTCAGGTGGTTCATTGTTGACAGACTGGCACCCGTAGCTGCTGTTATTATAGATATCTCTAGTTATCCAAGTTGGCTTTCCTGTTATTTGTAAACTCAGACTTATGTACCCGTCTGATTGTTTCGTTCCATGTAAACCGCGCTGATAACGAATAGTGCGGTATAGAAGAAATTGTAAATAAATAAATAAAATAAAATTATATCGATTCATCTCATTGCTGGCCTTCCTCTTTTGTGTTGACCTTCTCTCTTGCCAAGCGTGATGTCTTTCTGTAATGATCTCTCTCTTCGCATGATGTGTCCAAAGTATGAAAGTCAAACTCTTGTCGTCTGAGCTTCTAAAGAAAGCTTAGGTTTGATCTCCTCTAGTACTGACTGGTTTGTTCTTTGGGCAGTCCATGGTATACACAGTATTCGTCGCCAGCACCATAATTCATAGGTATCAATTTTCTTCCTGTCTATCTTTTTTACTGTCCAACTTTCACATCCATATGATGCTATTGAAAATGCCATGGCTTGAACAAGTCAAATCTTTGTATGGAGAGAGACATCTCTGCTCTTGAGAATCTTGTCTAGGTACCAGATTTCTTGGTACAGACCCTATTTTTAGCAGTGTTTTTCTAGCATATGTACATCTGTTTTCTAGTTTATATGCACCCATCCGTCTATGTATATGCCACTGGCCTCTTTTTTTTTGGGGGGGGGGGGAGATGGACATTGAGGGATTGGGGTGCAGGGGTGCCAATAATGTTGACTGCAACTGTACTTTCCAGCATTTTTGGCACCCTTGCATTTTGGCCCCTTGATGTCCACTATCTCCTAAAAAAAAAAAAGTGGCCAGTGAAATGGCTTTGGACTATATATGAACACACATTTGACACACAAAAGAATCACATAAAACAAGGCCAATTAAAATATGAACTAGTAGGAAATAGTATAAAAACTGGGACATTGCCAGGACATGATGATTATTGGCATCCTTAAAAACAATTCAAATCAATTTGAACAGAAGAACCACATTACCATTGCAGTAAAAGTAGATGCACCTGTGATCAATTATTAGTACTCATATGACTGAACCAACCAATGAATGATGGCTCTAATGTTTAAAATGGCCACATTCACTCCCTGTTTCATTTTCATAATGGTGAAGACAAGAGAGCTGCCTGGGACAGTCAGAAAAGTCATCATCAAACTTCAAAGGGGTACAAGGCCATCTCCAAAGATCCTGGGATTCTTGTGTCTATAGTTTGAAATGTTAAGAAGTTTTATGCTCATGGAACCTCCCAGGACATGGTGGGAAGAGGAAAATTGATCCAAAACATCTTTAAAGGTTAACGTTCAACATCCAAAAAACTTAAGGCTGACCTAGAGCAATCTGGAGTGGTGGTTTCAACCCACACCATATGCCATGTACTAAACTAAGGATGGCTTCATGGGCAAATACCAAGGAGGTCCACACTGTTCAAAGACAGACATAAAAAGGCATGCCTGATCTTTGCCCAAACCCACGTTGAAAAACCACAATCCTTCTGGGAAAATGTTCTCTGGACAGATGAAACCAAACTTGAGTTCTTTGGCAATGCAGACCAGAAATACATTTACAGGTGAAGGAATGAAGCCCTAAAATGAATTAAAGCAATCATGAAGTGAGACTACCAAAGCATTTTGGAGCCTAATGTGCTACCTAACTAGGTCTGAGTCGAAGGTCATGGGTCCTCCATCATGATAACGACTCAAAACATACATCCAAAAGTACAAAACAATGGTTAAAAAATGAAAAATGGACTGTTTTAAACTGTCCAGCAATGAGTCCTGATCTCAGTCCAATCAAAAACCTTTGGAAAAAGCTGAAATCTGCCATTGGTAAAAGGAATCCTGGAAACATTCATCAGCTTGAACAAATCGCAGTTGAAGAGTGGGAGAAACTACCAGCAGACAGATGTACAAAACTTACAGATGGCTGGCTACAAGAAATGTTTTGGAGGCTGTCATCACCGCCAAGGGTTGTGCAACTAAATATTAGTGAAGGGTGCGGGTCATATTTTTTTTCTTCCTAAGAAATGACTACATCTAAGTTGCACAGACATCTATTTTTTTATTGTTGTTTTTGTATACCTTTTGAACATACTATTAAAATAGTATGATGATCTACAATTGGGATATTTCCAATTCTTTCTCAAGATATTGTACACAACATACCTAAAATGCAAGGGTGCCAATAATGTTGACCACAGCTGTAAATAAGAGGAAAAGGAAACCCCTGTGGGTCTCCAAAGAAGTGACTGCACAAATAAAGGGAAAAAACACAGCTTTCACAAAATTTGGGAGATCACAAAAAGAGGAAAACAGAAAAATTACAGGATAAAGCTAAAAGAGATAAAAGAGAAATAAAGATAACAAAAGCAAAGGTAGAAGAAAAAATGGCTAAAGATGTGAAGCGTGGAGACAAAACCTTTTTCAGGTATATTCGGGAGAAGAGGAAGATCAGAGGTGGAATTGCAGGACTCAGAAGTGCCGAGGACAGATTTGCAGAAAGTGACATTGAAAAAGTGAAAATGCTAAAGAAATACTTCTGTATTCACGAAAGAAAATTCTGGAGAAGGACCATATATGAGTGAGAAATATAAAATGGGAATGGAGTAGATACCACACTATTCACAGATGATGTTTGAACAGCTTGCAAAACTGAAAGTGGACAAGGCCATGGTACCAGATGGGATACATCCCAGGATACTGAAAGAGCTCTCAGAAGTTCTGGCAGGGCCTTTAAAGGATGTTTTTAATAGATCCTTGGAGATAGAAGATGTTCCGAAGGACTGGATAAGGGCTGATGTGGTACCTTTTCACAAAAGTGGTAATAGGGAAGTGATGACAAACTATAGGCCAGTAAGCCTTACCTCTGTGATGCGTAAAATAATGGAGGCACTCTTGAAAGAAAGAATACTGTACTCTCTTGAAAACAATGGATTGCATGATCCGAGGCAACATGGTTTTACCAGGGGAAGATCATGGCAAGCAAATTTGATTGAGTTCTTTGACTGAGTGACAGACAACTAGATCAAGGGCATGTGATGAATGTGTTTTACTTAAATTTCAGCAAAGGCTTTGATACTGTTCCTTATAGGAGGCTTATTAATAGATTGAGCAGCCTGGGGATGGGTCCGGGGGTGGTGAACTGGATCGGAAATTTATTGACTGGCAGACGACAGAAGGTGGTTGTAAGTGGAACCCACTCTGAGGAAGGGAAAGTGCATAGTGGCATGGCTCAGGGATTGGTCCTGAGAACGATATTGTTCAATGTATTTATGAGTGTATTGTGGAAGGACTGAATGGAGAAGTTTGCCTTTTTGCAGATGACACGAAAATTTGCAAAAAAGTGGACACTTCTGAGAGAGTAGACAACATGAAGAAATATCTAAACACTGGAAAAATGGTCTAATACTTGGCAGTTACGCATTGATGCAAGGAGGTGCAGAGTCATGCACTTGGGATGCAGAAATCCAAAGGATTTGCATGCAGTTAGGGGGAGAGAGGTTGGTGTGCGCGGACCAGGAGAAGGACCTTGGAGTGCTGGTGTCTGAAGCTCTCATAGTGGCGAAGCAATGTGACAAGATAGTAACCAAAGCCAGAGGGATGCTGGGCTGCATACAGAGAGGAGTAACCAGCAGAAAGGAGGAGATTAGTCCCCCTGTGCAGGTCCCCCTATGGGGCCTCACTTGAAGTATTGTGTTCAGTTTTGGAGACCATATCTCACAAAGGACATAAGACTTGAAACGGTTTAGAGGAAGGTGACCAAAATGATTCAGAGCCTGCGCCAGAAGACATATAAGAAGAGACTTGAAATGTATATCCTAGAAGAGGGGAGGGACTAAATATGTATACCCTAGAAGAGGGGAGGGACAGGGGAGATATGATACAGACTTTTAAATATTTAAAGGGTATCAAAGAATAAACAAACCTTTTTCAAAGAAGGAGAAGCTGTAAAACTAGAGGGCATAAGATGAAGCTGCAAGGCGGTAAACTTAAAAGCAACATTAGGAAATACTTTTTCACTGAAAGGTTGGTGGATGCATAGAATGTCCTCTCAGTGGAGTTGATGAGGGCAAATACAGTGACGGAATTCAAAATGGCATGCGACTCACACAGTGTATCCCTTTATAGCAACAGGATGAAATCAAAGCAAACTTAAATATCTTTTAATTGAGGGGGCTGACCTGCACAGATCAGCAGGTACAACCCTAAACACAGGTATAGAGGGTGAGTGACCTGCACGGAGCTGCAGTTACAACCACTCTAGCCACTTTACTAGGCAGACTAGATGGACCATACTGGTCTTTATCTGCTGTCATATACTATGTTACTATGTTGTGTTACATCTTCCCGGTTTGTCAATATTTCTTTCAGTTCATCTACTGCATCGGCTTTAAATGCCATTTCAGTCTTGAGTAACTTCCCTACATCTTCTTCAGTAAAGAGCGAAGCAAAGAATTCATTCAGTCTCTCCGCTATGGCCTTGTCCCCTCTTAGTGCCCCTTTTACCCTTCTATCATCCAATGGTCCAAATGACTCTCTCATAGGTTGTTTTGCTACGAATGTTGTTTTGCATTTTTGCTTCCACAGTAAGCCTTTTTTCAAATTCTCTCTTTGCCTATCAATGCCTTACATCTAACCTACAGGAACTTGTCCAGAACTTTTTTAACCGTGAGATGCTAACAGATTTTACTACATCCTCCGGTAACAAATTCCAGAGTTTGATTACGCGTTGAGTTAGAAAATATTTTCTCTTAAACAGATTTCATTGTAGCTTCATTGCCTGTCCTCTAGTCTTCCTACCTTTTTGATGGCATAAAAACTGATGTATGTTTCCCCTTTCCATGCCGTTCATTAATTTATAGACCTCTATCATATCCCCCCTCAGCCATTTCTTTTCCAAGTTGAAGAGCCCTAACCTTTTAGCTTCTTCTCATAAGCATATCCTTCAATTTCCTTTACATGTTTTGTCGCTCTTTGTAGCTTTTCTAATTCAGCTATATCCTTTTTAAGATACAGTGACCAGAATTACACACAATGTTCAAGGTGTGGTCACACCATGGAACAATAAGGAGGTATTATAATATCCTTGGTTTTATTCTTGATTCCTTTACTTATGATTCCTAGCATTCTATTTACTTTCTTGGTCACCACTGCACACTGGGCATAGGGTTTCAATGTATTATCCATGGTGACGCCAAAATCTTTTTCTTGCGTGGTGGTTTCTAAGGTTGTACCTTGCATTGTGTAACCATAGTTTGGGCTATTATTTCCTAAGTGCATAACTTTGCACTTGTCCACATTACATTTCATCTGCCATCTGGATGTCCAGTCTTCTAATTTTTCAAGGCCCTCTTGCAATTTTTCACAATTCTCTTGCATTTTAACAGATTTGAATAATTTGTGTCATCTGCAAATTTGATCAGCTCAAAGGTTATTTCTATTTGCATGTCATTTATGTATATGTTAAAAAAACAGTGGGTCCAGCACAGATCCATGGGATATTCCACTATTCACCTTTCTCCATTGAGAAAATTTCTGAGAAGGAATATAGTTTTTTAAATTTGCATTTAATATACCACTTCTTGAATAAACAGTAAAGTGGTTTACAATCAAAATTAAGAACAGTGCATGAGAAAGCAAAGGACACTACAACTAATAAAAGGAAAGAAAAGACAAAGAGAAATCAAAGAGAAATTGCACATACCATCATGTAAACCTGGCCTTTACACTACCCCTAGTCCATGCCTGAAGTCTAGCCCAAATAAGTAGATTTTTAGACCCGCTTTAAAGGTCTTGTAAGAAGGCTCAATACACAAATCAGTAGAGAGGGCATTCCATAAGGCAGGAGAAGCTAAGAAAAAGACTGACTTCTAGTGCCAGGCAAAATGTGCTTTCTAGTCTAGCTCAAGAGACTGGGGGATATTCAAATGATTATCATGACGGGATCAGAATACCCTAGCTGGGGTGTGAAGGGAACTCAAGTTGTAGTCACACTATAAGCGATACAGAGGCATTATGATAGTCTCTTTTATTCTTCATTGCTTTCCTTAGAATTCCCAACTAGCATTCTATTTTTTGTTCTTGGTTGCTATTGCACACCGAGCAGAGGATTTATATATATATATATATATATATATATATATATATATATATATATAGTATATAACTTTATTTTTAAGTACCGTCAAGTCAGTGCTGACTCCTGGTGACCCAGCAGCTCTGGATTTTCTTGGCAAGGCATGTCCTAATGTGGAACCTTGCCAATAAAGTTTAGTTTTTCTTCCTATGTGTATAACATTTCACTTGTCTATTAAATTTCATCTGACATTTCGATGCTCAGTCTCCCAGTTTCTGAAGGTTCTCTTTCAATTTCTTACATTCTTCTTAACAACTTTGAATAGTTTTATACAAATTTGATCACTTCACCTGTTGTTACCATTTCTAGGTCATTTATAAATATTTTAAAAAGCAGTGGGTTCAGTACAATTCCTTGGGGCAATCTACTATTTATCTTTCTTCACTGAGAAAATTGACCATTTCGCTCTACTCTCTGTTCTCTATCTTTTACCAATTCACTAAGCCCCAAAAGGGCACTTCCTCTTATCCCTTGACTTTTTAATTTCCTCAAGATTCTCTCACGAGACTTTGTCAAATACTTTCTGAAAATCCAGATATCAGTAGTTTCCCCTTTATCCACATATGTCTGCTAAATCCATGTTGGCTTTGCTCCATTAAACCATGACTATCTACAGTATGGCCCCAATTCTATAAGGCAAATAGCAGGGTTGCACATCCCACCGGGGCGTACAGTCCCGCTATCCACCTTTGGCATATGCTGCCTCCCATCACCACTGTACGCATAGAGCCATTGTGCATGCTGCGGGGCACAGGGGTGAAGAGTGAGAGAAGCATGGGTGGGACCGGCACCAGGAAGTATAGAGCCAATTCCGTTTATGGCCCTGTACATCCTGGAAGCTGCAGAAGGGATGGCCAGACTAATCTCCAGGAACAAGCAGGAATGTAGTCTTCACATATGGAATGTATTCTTCACATATGGTTATCGTCGGTACCGACGGAGCCTGCGCGGGAACGCTCCCCAGCATCCAAAAGGAAAGCTTTTGGGAGCATCCCACAGCTCATGCGTGCTGCCTTCCCGCCTCACTGCCTCTCTCACATTCGTTTTTCATTTTCCGCAGAGCCGACAGGACGTCTCTCCTGTCACCGCAGAAAACTTTATCTTCTTTCTTGTTTTTTGTGGTCTTGTCTGCCTTCATTCGACGCCTACCGGTACCACCGGTTCTCTTTTCTTATTTTCTTAAAAAAAAAAAAAGAAACTTTTCTTCTTTTCTTCGTGCCTCACTCCTCCTGGGGTTAGGCGCCATTTTGGGCACTGGGCCCAAAAATCTCCAGACATGGAGAAGCCAATTAGTGGTTTTAAAAATTTTTCCCAGAAGAACTGTAGTTTCCCAAAGTGGGTTTGGGCAAAGATCAGGTGTGCCTTTTTAGGTCTGTCCTTGAGTGATGGGGTCCTCCTTTGCCTTCACTCATGAAGTCCTTCTGTGTGTAGTGTGTGGCATATGGTGAGGGTTGAAACCACCACTCCAGATTGCTCCAGGTCAGTCTTAAGCTCTTTGGATGTTGTACTTGGTATTTTTTCAACAGTTTGCACTAACCTTTGAAGACTTCTTAGATTAATTTTCCTCTTCCCACCACATCCTGGGAGGTTTTTTATAGTTTCGTGAGCTGAAAACTTCTTAACATTGTGAACCGTAGACCCAGGAATCCCAAGGTCTTTGGTGATAGCCTTCTACGCATTTGAAGTTTGTTGTTTGGTGATAATGGCTTTTCCAATGGGCTCAGCCAGCTTTTTTGTCTTCAGCATTGTAAATAATGGAACAGGGAGTGAATGCAGTGATTCAAGTCTTGTGAGTACAGACAATTCATCACAGGTGTCTAATTTTATTGCAATGGGAATGTGGTTCTTCTGTTCAAACTGATTTTAATTATTTATAAGAGTGCCAATAATCATGTCCTAATAGTGGCTAACCCCTCATGCAGTCACTGTCTGACAAAAAGTTTTTTCATGGACAAACGTTGTATTGGGAGTTTATTCTTTTGATTTGGGTTGGGCCAATAGTGATTTTGAATAATCATGTATTAGCAATGTCCCAGTTTTTGTACTGTTTCCTACTATTTCCTTTTGTAATTGGTCTTGTTTTATTTGATTATTTTATGTGTCAAAAATGTGTGCGTACATAGTCCATAGTCATTTCACTAGCCACTTATTTTTAGGAGATATTGGACATTAAGGGGTTGAACTACAAGGGTGCCATAAATGCTGACCACAACTGTATGTCTTTGTTGCCAGTCTTTGTTGGAACCAGGCAGTAAAAAGTCTTGTTACTCTAAACATTTGAAATCTGTAGCCATGAATACCAAAAGAACCCAGTAGATAGCCTGGAACCCTTTGAGGGTCCCAGGTTAGGTCTGGACATGATTATAGCAAGAGTTGTGTTTGAATGATCAGCTTGCCATCCAAGCTGAGTGCTTGGAAATTACTCTGTACTAGATGTTCCAATTGTTATTAGGATGGGTTAGAACTGATAGCTTGTTGGCAGTATTTTCTTAGAAACTGGAAGTTATTTAGGGTCTACTGAAGGCATATAGGGCCTAGATTGTCACAATACCATAAGATCCAGATGATTTGCTACTCTTTAGTTTGTCAAATTCCACGATTACATTTTCCAGGTTCACCAAGATTTGTTTCAATTCCTATAAATTATCACCTTTAAATACAATTTCTGACATGGACATCTCTTCTAGATCTTCTTTAGTAAAAAATGAAGTGAAAGAATTCATTCAGTCTCTCCCTTATGGCCTTATCCTCTCTCAGTGCTCCTTTTACCCCTTTAACATCTAATGGTTCAACTGATCCCCTCAAAGTCTTATTGCTTCAAATGTACTTGAAAACATTTTTATTGTGAGTTTTTACTTCCACTGGAAGCTCCTCTTCAAATTTTCTCTCTGCCTGCCTTAGCGATGCTTTGCATCTAAATAGACAATGCTTATACTGTTTCTTATTTTCTTCATTTGGATCCTTTTTGAATTGTTTTTGTTTTTTTCTTTTTTGGCTATAACAGTGTCTCTCATCTCACCCTTTAACCATGCCTGCAATTGTTTGGCTTTCCTTCTACCTTTTTGAAAGTGTATAATACCTTACATCTGTTCTGGGCTTCCAAGATGGCATTTTCAAACAGTGGCCTGATATAAAGTCTCCCTTTTGAAATTTAACATGCAAGCAGAGTAGATTTCCTTACTGTCCTTCTTCCATTTATTAAGTCAAATTTGATCATGTTATGATCTCTATTGCCAAGTGGCTCAAAAACATTACCTCTTGCACTAAATTCTGTTTTCCATTAAGGACCAGGGGGAATATTTATTAATGTGAGGTAGCTTTGAGCATACCTTGCCAAGAAAACCCAGGGGCTGCTGGGTTGCTAGGAGTCAGCCCAGAACCAGTCCACACAGCAATCATCCTTGGCAACCATGGTCAACACTGTTTGTAGGTAAACCAGTTGGATCCTAGGGCAGTTGCCTTTGAGGGGCAGAAATGTGTAGCAGCCATGACAGTAAAACAATAGATCCAGACAACCATAAAAACTAGAGCCATCAACACGATTGTACCTTTTGGGAAAGTAGGCACAAATATACTGTACATGTTGTTGTTAAGTGCCGTCTAGTTGGAGTCGACTCATGGCGACCCTGTGGATAGCTATCCTAAATTGTGTTTGGTCTTCAGTCAGGCGGCTCATTGTTGACAGACTGGTACCCGTAGCTGCTGTTATTGTATCGATCCATCTCATTGCCGACCTTCCTCTTTTGCGTTGACCTTCTATCTTGCCAAGCATGATGTCTTTCTCTAATGATCTCTCTCTTTGCATGATGTGTCCAAAGTATGAAAGTCGAAGTCTTGTCATCTGAGCTTCTAAAGAAAGCTTAGGTTTGATCTCCTCTAGTACTGACTGGTTTGTTCTTCGGGCAGTCCATGGTATACACAGTATTCGCCACCAGCACCATAATTCAAAGGCATCAATTTTCCTCCTGTCTATCTTTTTCACTGTCCAGCTTTCACATCCATATGATGTTATTGAAAATACCATGGCCTGAACAAGTCGAATCTTTGTATGGAGAGAGACATCTCTGCTCTTGAAAATCTTATCTAGGTCTTTCATAGACATTCTGCCGAGAGCAATGCGTCGTCTGATTTCTTGACTGCTTGTTGCTTCTTTATTGATAGTTGATCCAAGTAAGTTAAAGTTGTTCACGATTTCAATTTCTTCTCCTTCAACGATGAACCTGTTGATTATGCCAGTTGTCAGTGTAGTTGATACTGTACATACAGAGCAACATTAGTCCTGAAAGTATGATATATGCAATGGATATTTGTGCAAGAGTGGTTTGTGTGATTAGCTGGGGAAGATATATAAGTTGGAGGTTTGCCTAGGAGCCCAATACCCCTGCACCAGCCCTGAAGACAACAGAGGCAGGCTGGCACCCAAGGACTCCATCCCCATGCCATCATCTGCAGCAGGTCAAATGATACACAATCCTGAGTGGTAAACAGATAGAAGGGGAAGAGACTATACAACACTAGGGGATTGTATGTGGGTGGGCTGGACACCCCTTTCAGATGGTCACTGCTTTAGCTGGGGAGATTATGTCAGGACAACAACACAGGGGTGAACAGCCAGTGCTAGTAAAGAGATGGGAGATAGGGTTTGTGATTGGCGAAACAACTTCAGCTGTGCCACATAATCAAGGTTGGAGACAGCTGAATACATTTGAGAGTGTGACAAGCAAATGAGGTATTGCAACTGCGAGAAAACTGTAGAACCAGCACATAATTATACCTTCCAACCACCACTTCCCCTGCATGAATGGTTAAGGAGATGTGAACTGAAACCAAAGGATGAAAAATTGATAGTTGCAGCCCAGGACAGCGGATTACAGACTAGATAATTAATGGTGGTCATTGAAGAAAACTGGCAAAACAGACATATGCCAATTCTATAAGAGAACTGGAAATAGTGACTCACTTTATAGCAAGTTGTGAAGTTCTGATGGCAAAAAAATTCTATACAGAAAGGCACAACAAAGCAGCACACCTCCTCCACTGGAAACTCTGGAAACATTACAACATCACTATCCCTGAAAAGCACTGGGATCATGATATTAAGAGGATAACAGAGAATGAAGAGGTTCTGATCACCTGGGACATTCTCATTCCGATGGATAAGAAACTGGATGCCAGGAAACCTGACATAATGGTAAAGGGGAAGACTACCAGAACAGCATTGATAATAGAAGTGTCCGTACCGAATGATTATTCTGTGAATTGCATGGAGAGGCAGAAGATCCTGAAGTACCAAGAAATGCAGTAAGAGATGAAGAAAATGTGGCAGAAATATATAGAAATCTTTCCCATTGTACTGGGGGCAACAGGCTTGATAAAGAAGAATTTCCAGGCACATCTTGATAAACTATCCATACCTGTTACATCTTACAAACTCCAGAAGGAAGCTCTCTGGCATGATGCAAGTATTGTGCCGAGTATTAGCAGTATATTAGAGAGACTAAGATCATACTCCACATGCCCTGGATAAGAAGTGAGGTTCACGACTGTCATGGTATCTGCAAAATTAAATAGATAAATACCCTTAGAAACACCAATCTACACAAATACAAAAAAGTTATTATCAATCTATCAAAAAAAAATCACATGATTCATTAAGGTATATATGACCTCAGTATAGCCTTTCCCCTACATGTGGCGAAATACATCACCATAGGGTTGAATGACAAACTTCACATCACGGGTCACAGCCCTTTTAAACTTTAATTATGTTTTCCAAAAATTAATCCAAATCTAATTATATTACCCACATCCAAAAAAGTACTTTAGGGATTCTCAAAATATAAATAAATTATTTATCTATTTAATTTGAGTTTACCCTTTGGCAGTAGATTTTAGCATCTGCAAAATTAACCCATTTGGAGAAAATGCCCCAAGTCCATGTACTGATGCATATGTGTACCTTGAGAGCTATGCCAGTGCCATGGAGTCTGATTCTGGGGGCTCCTGATCATAGGAGGGCATGTATGTAGAACACTGGCTCAGTGTACCTGCTTTCATTTAAACCTCTGACATTGGGGTAGATCATTGGAGCTCCTTGGTCTGTGTACCCCCATCTGTTATGTTGTTTAGGGAATGAGGTGCTCTTCACACTTGAGGAGCATTTGCAGGCTCTCCGATACCTGAAAATGGATATGTATCAACTGGGAACAATTGGGGGGGTGCCTTTCTTCATGGTGGTATATAAGGTGTACTGTGGTGTGCCCCAAGTGCTCTTGCTATGTTATCAGCATGAATAGCATCTGTGGGTAGCCTCCCAACTTCTTGCAGTAGTTTGGTCACAGGGACTCTACCTCCTAGAACACCACTTGTTTGTGAGGCTGTGTCTGAACAGCCTGGAAGAGTGGATAGCAGAGCATTCCTGACACATGTACCCCATATCTGTGTGTGTTGGACCAGCAGATCTGCTCATGGGGCCATTGTACTGCCCCCTTCACACACATGAGGGGGGTCTGCACTCCTCACTAGAAAGGGTGTCATGAGAGTAGTGACTGGTCCCACCCCACTATACCTGGCTATTGTATCCTAGATTGCCAGGCACCCTGGGTGACTCAGGGTGAGAAGGTTTCATATTCCAGAGCCCACATGCTGGGCAATACTAATTTTATTTATTTTTATTTAGCAAACATTTATATACCGCTGCTTCCAGCGATCAGCAGCGGTCCGATTACAATAGGAGAACTGTCAAATCAGTACAGTAGAATTTGGGGCGCGCATAGGTTGATTCGGAGGGTAGGCACATCACATCACACAAGTGGGTATAAGGGGCATTGTTTACATAAATACACTGATGTGGAATATGTACATATATACAAATAACCAGTATACACAAAACAAATTCAAGAGTAATAAATACAGTAGAATTTGGGGCGCGCATAGGTTGATTCGGAGGGTAGGCACATCACACAAGTGGTGTAAATAAGTATATCTGTATAAGTATAAGTATATCTGTATACATGTATATCTGGATACATGTATACTCATACCTTTGGGTATAAGGGGCACTGTTTACATAAATACACTGATGTGGAATATGTACATATATACAAATAACCAGTATACACAAAACCAAATATAAATTTACATAAACTATCAGGTGTACATAGGTATGCAATGGATTATTGCGGTGAATAATCTTAAGCTTTGGGCTTAAAACAAATTGAAATGACTCTGAAACAAATAAGTCTTGAGGTTTTTCCTAAAGTCAGTTAGGTCTTTGCTGGCTCGTAACTCTGGCGGCAGATGGTTCCAGAGTGTTGGTGCAGAGTATGAGAATGCTCTATTACTTGTGCTAGTTTTAACAGCTCTAATATCTGATGGAACTATCAAGGTGTTAGTATTGATGGTTCTCCTGCTTCTATTGAGTGGTTGAGAGCAGATCAAGGTGGAGAGGAATGACGGGGCTGTGTTGCGTATGAGCTTGAAAGTGGTCGTGAGGGTCTTATATTTTATGCGGGCAGAAATGGGGAGCCAGTGTAGCTCAATCAATACCGGGGTGATGTGATCCGTAAATCCTTTTTTCATTATGACCCTGGCGGCTACATTTTGCGCCATTTGCAGAATGTTTAGGGTTTTCTTTGGGAGACCCTGCAGAATGGCGTTGCAGTAATCAAAATGTGGCATGATGAGTGCCTGCGCCACTGTCCTGAAATCCTGGGGTTCGATAATACTCCTTAGTGGTTGCAGGACTCTTAGCTTGTGGAAGATGGCTCGGTTGGTTTTGCGGAGGTGTTTCTCCATCTTAAGGTCGCTTTCGAGCGTCACCCCCAGATATTTTATTTCGTCCTTTGTTTGGTATGTATTGTTACATAGGGTGATTGTTGCGGGGGGGTTGAAGTTCGGCTTTTTGGAGATGTACATTACCTCCGTTTTCTTGTGATTTATTGCCATGTTACTTTGGTGCAGCCAGGCTTGCATCTCGCTTAGGCACTCCTCTAGTTGGGTGTAGTTCGGGTCGACCGTGTCCAGTTGCGTGTACAACATAATATCGTCTGCATAGACGTGGTATTTGATATTATGCCGTTGGAAAATTTTGCAGAGTGGTTGCATATACACATTGAACAGGAGCGCAGAGAGGGCCGAGCCCTGTGGTATGCCCTGAGTTTGTGTGAAAGGTTCTGCCTTTTCCCCATTGAACTGTACCTGTTGCATTCTATTCGATATGTACGAAGTGAACCATTTTAGTGGGGTTCCCGCTATTCCTATTGATTTTAGTCTGTTTATGAGGGTTCCATGGTGAACAGTATCGAATGCGGCTGATATGTCGATGAATATAAGTAGAAACATTTTCTTTTTGTCTTCTAGACCCTTAAGGAGGTTGTCTAGCAGCGCTAGGAGTAGTGTTTCAACGCCGTGATGCCGTCTGAATCCATATTGCTGATTGTCCAGGGTTTCATTCGCATCCAAGTGGTCTTGAAGTTGGAGTAGCACGGCCTTTTCGATGACCTTGGCCAGGAAGGATATGCTGGATATTGGTCGGTAAGATGCCGGGTCGACCTTATTGACTGTTTTGTTTTTCAGGATAGGCCTTATGATAGACTTCTTAAGTTGTGTGGGCATGTCACCTTGTTGCAGTGATAGGTTGACTATGTGGGCGACGTGATGGGCGATGTCTTGTTTCACTGCTTTGATCCAGGCGGCTGGGCATGGATCTAGTGGGGAGGTGGTGGTGTTGATGTTTGTGATTATGGTAGTAATCTGATGGTTGTTTACTTTGTGAAAAGTGCACCAGAGCTGATCCTGACTGGTGCAGATTGTCATGGATGGAATAGACCTTGAGGGGGTTGGGTCCATGTATTGCATAGGCGTTGATGCTGTGAGTTTGCTTGCATAGTGGTTTGCTAAAGTTTGAGGTTTGATTTCATTGTTGGTGTGATCATCCAGTGTTGTTTTTGTTAAGGTTTTGACTAGTTCAAATAATTCGCGGGGTTTGTTTATGGCCTTGTTCAACAGATTTGTGTGATGAGTTCTTTTCGCTGAGTTAATCTCCTCCTTGTATTTAGCGAGTAGAGACAGGTATTCTGTCCTGTGCTCATGGTCCTTTGTTTGTCTCCATTTCCGCTCTGATTTGCGGAGTGTCCTTTTCATTCTGGTCAGAGTAGCGGTGTACCACGGTTCAGATCGGAGTTTGGCTGAGTCTGTTGGGGTTTTCCAAGTAGGGTTGGATACTTCCAGTATACCACTGTTCCATCTGTTGGTGAGATCCTCGAGGTCCGTGCATTCCAAATTAATGCGGGAAGCAATGGAGCCTATAAGATTTTCCTCATTGAATTTGTTGAAACTCCTCCGCGTGTATGTTGACCTCCTGGCTTTTGCATTTTTAGGCGGGGCGGGCAGTTTTACTTTGAGATCAACTTGGTGGTGGTCAGACCATGGTACTGGAGTTATTCTAATCATGGGTTCCTCATTGCCCGTTTGCTGATTTGCGGGTAGGAAAACCAGGTCTAGGGTATTTCCCTTTTCATGGGTGGCGTCACTTATGATTTGTTGATACCCCAGTTGCACCATGGCTTCCATGAAATTGGTTGCATGACTAGGTGGAAGTGATGCTAGATTCAGATCTCCCAAAATGATTTGGAATTTTCGAATTTGGGTGTTAGAGATGGTTTCAAGAGCTGGGGCGAGTGTTTCATGGTGTGACGAGGGGGACCTGTAGATAAGACAGATGGAAACAGCTGTATTTTCTATTTTGAGTATGTCCATGTCATCATTTGAGCTCAGGGAGGTGGTTGTTAGTTGTAAGGTGGTTTTGGCTATTATGATGACGCCCCCACCCCTCCTATTGGTGCGAGGGCAGTTGTACACTTTGTATCCAGGTTTATTTAACTGATTTATTATTGCGGGGTCGGAGTCGTTGATCCAGGTTTCCGTTATACCCTTTCATCAGCAAGGGGGCCCCAACCCAGGTGGATGCAGAATTTGTGCCCTAATTCTCACAGACACAGCCACAGCACAGGCTCTGTCAATGGGATTGCTGTACTGATGTGCCTGCCACACTTCCTTGCACTTTGGCCCATCCCTCTGAATCTACCTTCACTGTCCTTCACTGGCCACTTGCACTGTGCTCTGTTGGGGTTGGTGCCATGTCTTGTTGTCTGTTATCTCTGCTGGAATGCGGTGCATTATATCTGCCCATTATTTTGCCCCTGCTGCTCTCTCAGACATTGTATGTATGATTTCCTTTGAGTTGGCATACCACTGTATTGCAGCTATCCCCTAGGGTCCCATATATAGCCTATCTACTGTCATGTCCCTCTGATTCCATGGCATGCATGTGCTCTCTCTCAGCCAGCAGGCATCTGCAAGGTGCTCTCAACCCTCTACTAAGCACCGTGCTGAGGTCCCAGTGACCTATACCTGTCTGTTGGGGGGGGGGGCACATTGGTGTTAGCAAGTAATAGGGCAGGTAGTGCGCACCTTCACAGCATGCTTGCACATATCATGTGCAGTTATTACTATCGCATGACTGATGCATCTAACACATCATTACCTCCCTACCATGGCCATGCCCCTTGCATATACAATGACCTCTCCACTGCTGTCACGATAGAAATGCAGTAACACATCTGCCTCTCGGCTCCGAATTAGATCTTTAACAGCTCCGATGGAGGATCATTGTCTAAAAAAAGTACATTCTTTTGAGGTGCTTCAGTGGCGAGTGCTGGATTATGTGCCGCCTAACCCCCGAGGAGGAGATCGCATCCAAGTCTTGCAAAATCTGGAGCAAAAATGGATTTTTTTGCTTAATACAGTTTATCCAATAGGTCTGAACATGCAAGTGGACTGGCATACGGTTTCATATGAACCTTTCAACATCTTATAGCTCTTTGATAAGGGAGGAGGATTCTGTTTGGTGGCTCCTCCTCCCATTGCTCTAATTGGTTCTTTAAGTTTAAACTCCCCGCACTGGCGGGTTTTGAGACAGTTGAGCTTCCATCTGAAACATTTGGGTATAAAAACCGCTCTTTGCAGAAACGCTTTTTAAAGGCTGATTTTTCACCAGACAGTGTTTTGACCTGAAGCAGGGGGATTATCGTGTACACCCCAAAACGTGACACGTCGTTTGAAAACTACTGTTTGCGGTATTGCTCACAGCCTACACAAATGCATTATACAGCTAAGTAAATGCTGCTAAAAAAAGAGTTTTCTCTTATATAATTAAAAAGGACAGGCCACGGCGGTGAATGGAAATTTCCTCTTCATTGAGTTGGTTATTCCGACAAAAAATAAAATCTGCTTAGTGGGTTGTTTGACTGGGTTTAGATGTGTTACTGATATTTTTGACCTGGTACAAGGGTTTTTTTGGGTTCTTTTTGGTTACGATAGAAATGCATGCTGACCGCACATTAGTCCTGTGCTACTTGTAGCACTTTAGTAAACTTGCCCCTATGTATAAAAGAGCTCTTCCTTGTGTTGGTTCCTGAACCAACTGCTCCATGAAACAGACATTTATTTCATAGAAACATGAACTTCCTAGCATATTGTGATATGACATTTATCCAGTCAGTACTGGGGTAATTGAAATCACCCATTTTTGCTGTGGAACAATTTTGTTAGCTTCCCAAATTTCAGTTCATATTTCATTGTCAGCCTGTTCATTCTGGTAAGGCAGACATTAGTGTACCTCCACTACTATTCCCTTCCCTTCTCACATGGAATTTCTATCCGTAAAGATTCTGCTATATAGTGCATTTTGTTTGCGGCAGTCAGACTCCATGAGCTATTTAACACATAGTGCCACCTCTCCACCAATTTGATCTATCCAACCATTGCATTCCAGCAGGTCTCTAAGATGCCAGTTATATCTACCTCGCCATTTGATGCTATTTATTATTTTTTTAAAATTCCCTTATTACATTACTAAATGGTTCACAAGTTAAGATACATAAAAATAAACACATAATAAGCAAAACAAAATATATACAAAAATTAAAAAACAATATACTCAAGGAAATGGAGACAAAAAATATCTTAATAGCCCTATCAAAATCCAAGTAATAACTCATATGCCGAATAGCAAGGGGCAAAGTATTTCAAAGTGTATGCTCCACAACAGAAAAACCCGAGCACGAGTAAATTCATAATGCACCACACTAACTGGTGGAACATTTAAAAGATCCTGTGTCACTGACTGCAAAGTGCTAGAAGGTACATAAGGAAACAGCAATTCAGAAAAAAATCCGCAAATGCATAAATTTAACAAGCAGCATTTAAATTGCACTTGAAACTTAATGGACAGCCAAGGGAGTGCAACCAAACAAAGCGAGAGTAATATGATCAAATTTCTTCAAACTTTCCACCATTCATGTTGCAGCATTCTGAACCAAATGGAGCAACTTAAGTGCACTTTGTGAAAGTCCCAAAATAGATTATTTACAATAATCAAGCTGATGGAGTGCTAGCATTTGAACAATCATTCAAAAATCAGTGGGTTCCAAATACATTTGCAATTTCTGCAACATATGCAATTTCGAAAATATCTCACACAACTAATTTTTTCCTGGTCCTGAAATGAAAAATGTGAGTCTAGAATTATACCAAGATATCAAATCTTATCTTTGACTAAGATAACATGGTTGTTCAAATTCATTGAACAAGAAAACACATACAGTACTTTATTAGGAGCAGCCTAATGTTAAAGTGCCAGCTTAATAACCAAGAGACCAGGGTTTGATTCCCACTAGCACTTATTTTTTTTATTTATGTAACTATGCTTATATACTGCTTTTCACTGGGTCAAAGCGGTTTACTTTGAACAAAAACAGTTTTTACATGGAACAGATCAATAGCTTTACTACATTGTTAACCTGTTTTATCTATCTAACAATCAAACAGTATAATGCATGACAGATAACTTCCTAATTACATAATACATTTATATATATGTTAGCCAACTATTTTCAACCATCAAACTATATACAATTACAATAGCTATACCTATCAGTATGTTCTTTAATTAATTTATTGACAGATGTAAGTTCTATTATGCGTGTGTTGGTCACATTTTTATCGTGTTAGTGGATAGGCTAAATGGTGGTTCCAAAGTAGTCAGTGAATAAATGGGTTTTCAAGTGTTTGCGGAAAGAGGGAAGGTCAGTGATGCTCCTTAGTGTGTCCAAAGGGATGGTGCGGATATTTCAAATGCTCTTTGGCAGGTGTGTTGATTGAATTTTGTGTTAGATTATGGTATTTTGAGCTTGTTGGATGTGGTGGATCTTCATGATCTGTTTATGGTGAACTTCTGAAGGAGGGATTGTAGGAGGGTGTGAGTGTAGTGCTTTGTCTGTTAGTAGCGAGGTCTTATATCTAATTTTGCTTGTGAGAGGCGGCCAGTGGAGCTGCTTTAGGATGAGGGTAATGTGGTCAAATTTAACAGCATTATGTATTGTGTGTGGAGTGCAGATTGGAGGGGGAGGAGGATAGCCTGTGGTAGGCCCTAGTATATATTGTTGCAGTAGTCAGCATGAGGAAGAATAAGGGCTTGGAGTGATGAGCAAAAGTCTTCTGGTTCAAGGAGCGGACAGAGTCGCTGTAGGGTCTTAGTTTTGAGGTATATCGTGTTGGCTGTTTTTGTTATGAGTTTTGAAGGAGAGTTGTTG
Source organism: Ichthyophis bannanicus (assembly GCA_033557465.1). Classification (NCBI taxonomy): domain Eukaryota; kingdom Metazoa; phylum Chordata; class Amphibia; order Gymnophiona; family Ichthyophiidae; genus Ichthyophis; species Ichthyophis bannanicus. The sequence continues at coordinate 242,487,912 of CM066031.1, read as the reverse complement.
GTCAAGAGTTATCCCTAGGTATTTTAGCTCTAGTTTAACATTTACCTGGATGTTGTTTAGTGTTATTGTGGTTGGTGGGGTGAATGAAGGGGCCCTTGTAATAAACATAGCTTCTGTGTTTTTGTAGTTTATTGATAGGTTGTTTGTTGTGAGCCAGTTGGAAACTTCCTTAAAACAGTTTTGGATTCATTTGTAAGATGGTTGTTTGGTGTGTAGTGGACAATATAACATGATTTCATTAGCATATATATGGAATTGGATCTTGTGTTTTTTAATGATTGAGCAGATGGATTGGAGATACAGGGTGACTAGAGGTGCGGAGAATGTGGAACCTTGAGGTACACCTTGTGTTTGTATTTGTTGGAGGTGTTCATGCCTATTTTTATCTGTTGGTGTCTGATAGTGAGGTATCTGTTGGTGTCTGATAGTGAGGTAGGATCAAAAACATTTGAAGACAGTGTTTCGTATGCCATATGACTGCAGTCAACTGGAGAAGCATGCCATGGTTGACTGTATGAAGTGATATCAGTAGAGTTTCCACTCCATGCAGTGGGCAGAAGCCATGTTGTTGTGGGTCAAGTAAACATTTCTCATCGATGTGGTCTTGAAGCTGGAGTTGTATTGTTGTATAGTTTTCTCAATGATTTTTGCTAGGAATGAGAGACTAGTGATGGGTCTGTAGGATGCAGGGACTGACGGATCAAGGCTTGGTTTCTTTAAAGTGGGGTTGATAGAGGAGAGCTTGATACAGTTTGGCATTATTTCTTGTTGTAGAGCTTCATTGGTTAGTTTGGTGAGGAATGGGCTAAGTTTGTTCTTTGAAGCTTTTATCCAGTTAGCCAGGCATGAGTCAAGTGGTGAGATGGAGGTGTTAATCATTGATATATTTTCAATCTCTTTGTTAGTGATGTTTCAAAAGGTTGACCAGTGGTTGATATCATGTGGAAAAGTGGTAGGCACAGAGGAGGTGAGGTCTTTTTGAGCTTGTAGCTGTTTGTAATGGGCAGCTAGTTGTTGGTGGTTGATAGTGGGTGATTAGTTGAGGTTGGTAGGTGGCTGTATGAGGTGTTTGACTATGTCAAATAGTTCACATGAGTGATTGATAGAGGTGTAGATGATCTTGGTGTGATATTCCTTCTTGACCTTATCTGTGGATGTATGGTAGGTTTGAAGTAGAGTTAGGTATTTGTTGTGGTCTTCGATCTGTGTAGTTTTACGCCATCTTTGTTCTAGTTGTCATTGTTTGTTTTCTATTTGTTGCAAGTTATGGGTGTACCTGTGGAGGAGTAACCTAGTGGTTAGAGCAGCTGCCTAGTACCCAGAAGCTCAAGGGTTTGATTCCCACTGGCATTCCTTGTGACCTTGGACAAGTCACTTCACCCTCCATTCCCTTGGAAGAAAAGGCTGGCAATCTGCTTCTAGTGATTCATTGCCAAGAAAACACAGAGGTCGCTATGAGTTAACACTGACTTGATGACACTTAAAAAAAATGGATGTACCAAGATGTTTTTTATTTCACAGGCTTTATTTAACCGCTTTATCATTTCAATCAAAGCAGTTTACATTGAAACTTAAACTTGGTAATGTACATTAAACAGGGACATTAGTAACTTGGAATTTTCTGAGGCAATAGAGGGTTAAGTGACTTGCCCAGGGCCACAAGGAGTGCTAGTGGGAATTGAACCCTGGTTTCTGGATTCTCAAGCCAGTGTTCTTAACCATTAGATTACTCCTCCACTTTTGGTGGTGTGGTGTAGTGTTTTTTGTTTAGGTTGTATTGACTGGGTGGTATTTTTGCTGTGTCTCCAAGCACTTTGTTCCAGATGTCTGTCATTATTGTTGTTTTTGATGTGTCTCTTTGTATTTTTCTGGTGGTGTATTCTAGGAATTCTTCCTTGTTAAAGTGTCTGAATCATTGTGTGGTTAGTTGTTGTTCAGACTGTGTTATTGGGGTTTTTATGGTAAGAGAGAAAGTGAAGAAGCTGGGTCAGACCATGGTACTGGGTGGATTTGTAGTGTGTGTGGGGGGGGGGGCTGGTATGGATTGGGAGGGTGGGGGTGAAGATTACTCGAGGATTTTGCCTTTGATGTGTGTAGGGGATGTAACGTTTTGAGTGAAATCCATTGATTCCATGGCCGAGACGAATGAGTCTGCCACATTGTTGGGTAGGGAGGGGAGGTTGAAATATAGGATCAGAAGGTCCTTCTTGACATTGGCATTTTCAATGATGTGGTCTATTATGCCAGATAGGTCATTGGGGGTAGAGGAGGTAGTTCTGTAGTTGAGGAAGATGGTCAGATATTTGTTTGTGACTGTGATTGTGTCTATTTCATTGGTGCTTCTGGATGAAAGGGGGCAGAAATGGAGGTTTGATTTGATTATTAATAATACCCCTCCTCCTCGCTGATAATTTCATGGGCAGTGGAATAGGGAGTAGCCTTCAGCTTTGAGTTGATTGAGAACATTATCTTTCTGAAAGCCATGTTTGCTTCATATATCTAGCTTGTATTCTGTGAGTAGGTCTGTAATAGTATGGATTTTGTTTCTCACTGATATGGTATTAATCAGTGCACACTGTTGTTATTTGGAGGGATGCTGAGGTGGAAATGATATAGGTGTGAGTTGGTATGGTTATGAGACATCTGTAGGGGTGTTGCTGAGGACAGTTGGAATAGCTAATTATATGAAGTACACTCCACCAATTAACAAATTGCAGTTATCACATTTAACCGCTCATATCAAACATTCATATGAACAATAGACAACTTTAATACAGCCTTTTTGTCTTCCCCGGTCTCAGACTTAACAACATTGAGCGTAATGGTTAAGCTCATGTGTTATAATAGCATCAATGACCTTCTTTCACTCACCAATAAGGGGACTACTTTGGCTTCTACTTATTAAAAATGAAAAAAGTTGCTTATCTGTATCTCGTAATTGTTGATATATTCTTGTCCCCTGTATATTAATCTTTCAAAAAAACTTCATTGATTTTGAAAGAAGCCCAACGCCGTCATGAAGCTTTGCTCTCGCGTTTCACAAAATTGTTTCATCAGGGGTTTGTGCTTGACAACTGGGACAGAACGTGATACAAACTGGTAAGCTTCATGTTGTTCACAAAATGAAAAAGTTATCTAGAATAAATATAAAAGAACCCGTTTCAATAATGTGAGATATGGCTCCCCACCAATACTGCCTAATCTTGTTTGTTATCGCTATATCCCGGTTTACTAACCTTACAATTTTGATTAACCAGCAAAATGTGCTGCCCACGTTCCTGAATGAAAAGACAATTCCTCTGCTTCAGAATCTAACAGCTGAGAACGCCGCGCATGCGGACTTACACTGAGATACAACCTTTAAAGACAAAATAGGGCCCTCCTATCAGACGTTACCACGTCACCATGAACTTCTCCGAATTTGATCATCCAATGAAACTACATTAGGACTCATCAATATGTTCTAAAGCATATTACAGAAATCATTTCATATCACTGCAGGTCGATAATATGGTACATTCTTCATTTCAAACAGGCTCTCCAATCGATCACATAAAAATGTGGAGTAGATTCATAGATGACATATTCATGCTATGGAGGGGCTCTTTTGTACAACTCACAGAGTTTTTTCAATGGTTGAATGACTGCGATCCGAACATAACTTTCACTTATGAATACAGTGACCAGGAAATCACTTATTTGGATGTTAAAATTATTAAAAGTTCAGGGAAATGGGTTACAACTATTTTTTGTAAACAAACTGACCGAAACACGTTTTTACATTTTAGTAGTGCTCACCCACCGCGATTGAAGACAGGATTGCCGTTCTCTCAGTTCCTCCGATATCGGAGAAATTGTTCCGATAAATGAGATTATAAAACAGCAGCTCATAAATTAGCTAACAACTTTATAGACCGTGGGTATCCTCAGAAGGTTGTTAAATCAGCATATACAAGAGCTCTCCATAACAACAGAGATTTATTATTAAATCAGGTAGTGAGTAAGAATGATCAGTTTGAAGAAACAAATATCAATCTCATTACTCAGTATTCCCCCCTGAGTGGAGCCATACAAGCTATTCTCCGTACTCATACAAATGTATTGAAAGCGATTCTGGTGCTTCAGAACAGGCGAATCAGATGTGTCTGGCAGCGCGGTAAAAATTTAAAAGAGTATTTATGTCCAGCAGTTTTGCGGTCTTTTCCACCAGAGTTTCTTTCAACTGAGCAGGTGGGCCATAAGAAATGTGGCAAATGCAGCATCTGTTCGGTTACGTTAGATACTGCACAGTTTCAATATCATGGAAAGACCTACCATTTGAAGAAGTCCACCACGTGTGATTCAGTTCAAGTAGTGTATGTAATTCGGTGCCCTTGTGGCTTGATTTACGTGGGAAAGACCAACAGAGCCTTTAAAATCCGGATAGGGGAACATCACAGTCGGATTAAACATAAACTGATTGAAGCCCCAATAGTACAACATTGCCTGTCGTTTGAACATCGATTTGAAGAGCTTCAATGTTTTTGCATTGACAGAGTGGACAAGGGGTCAATGGGTAAATCAACAGATCAATGGCTCTTGGCCCGTGAACAACGATAGATATACACTCTTGGATCAGTGATCCCAGGGGGTCTTAATGGTTAAATCGATTGGAGAGCCTGTTTGAAATGAAGAATGTACCATATTATCGACCTGCAGTGATATGAAATGATTTCTGTAATATGTTTTAGAACATATTGATGAGTCCTAATGTAGTTTCATTGGATGATCAAATTCGGAGAAGTTCATGGTGACGTGGTAATGTCTGATAGGAGGGCCCTATTTTGTCTTTAAAGGTTGTATCTCAGTGTAAGTCCGCATGCGCGGCGTTCTCAGCTGTTAGATTCTGAAGCAGAGGAATTGTCTTTTCATTCAGGAACGTGGGCAGCACTTTTTGCTGGTTAATCAAAATTGTAAGGTTAGTAAACCTGGATATAGCGATAACAAACAAGATTAGGCAGTATTGGTGGGGAGCCATATCTCACAATATTGAAACGGGTTCTTTTATATTTATTCTAGATAACTTTTTCATTTTGTGAACAACACAAAGCTTACCAGCTTGTATCACGTTCTGTCCCAGTTGTCAAGCGCAAACCGCTGATGAAACAATTTTGTGAAAAGCGAGAGCAAAGCTTCATGATGGCGTTGGGCTTCTTTCAAAATCAATGAAGTTTTTTTGAAAGATTAATATACAGGGGACAAGAATATATCAACAATTACGAGATACAGATAAGCAACTTTTTTTCATTTTTAATAAGTAGAAGCCAAAGTAGTCCCCTTATTGGTGAGTGAAAGAAGGTCATTGATGCTATTATAACACATGAGCTTAACCATTACGCTCAATGTTGTTAAGTCTGAGACCTTCGGGGAAGAAAAAAAGGCTGTATTAAAGGTATCTATTGTTCATATGAATGTTTGATATGAGCGGTTAAATGTGATAACTGCAATTTGTTAATTGGTGGAGTGTACTTCATATAATTAGCTATTTCACACTCTAAATAATGACCATATATATAGTGTTTCACGAGGACAGTTGGAAGGCATATATGCTGGATAGTATAAGTGGAGTGCACAAGAGGGGTATGTTGTGGGGGGAGGGTAATATGTGCAGACGTTAACAGGAGGAGGAGGGCAAGTACAGTGTATATTACTAAATGTAAACTGAGCATTTTGGATTTTGTTTGGTGTGTATGTGCTCAGAGTTTTCTATTGCTGGGTTTCCAATGGAAATGCTTGTTCCTAGGGTCACTATTGTTTGTTTGAAGCAATTGGTATTCAGAGTATGCAGTTGTCCAAATAATGTTTCAGATAGTGAACAATGGGTGAAAGCTGCTACTTATGTCTATGTCAGAATGGATAGGAATAGGGAGATAACTCATGCTTTGTAGTAGAGGCTTCTTTTATTTGTTTTATAATACCATCCCAGTTTGTATTGTACAAGTTGTCTTGTTACGATATATTGTTTTGTTTGATGTTGTCCTTGCCTAAGGGCCCTCTGGAGAGGTCCTCAGGCGCGCCTAATGGCGCTGTTCCTTTTAAATTTAAAAGTTCTTGCTCCTCTTTGTCCTGATTGGCCTTGGCGGTGGGGAGCAGGGAGGGGCTTGCCTGCCTGCTCCTTTCCCCGATGCCGATCGGGGCTGAAGACTGCTGTAACCGAGTAAGGCAGACCGGCTGATTCCCCCTGATTTCCCCCCCCCCCTTTTCCCCTCGCTTTTAATAAGCACACTTAAACCTTCAAGAAAACCATTACACATCATTTGGAATTGAACTGGTCGCAGCTTTATTAACTTACAACAATCACAACTTTCCAATTAACACATTAACATCCCCCCCCCCACCAGCAGCGCGAGCCACCACCCGCCATGCTATTAGCAAGGTGATGCCGCGGCCGCTTCCCCCGGGTACAGGTCCCGACAAAATTGCCTCGCCCTCCCTCATCCGGCTTCGCCATATTATTAGCAAAAGCCGAGGGATTGTCCGGGCGGGGGTACCCCACCCCCGCCGTACTGCTTGCATCCGGCTCCGGACCCCGGAAACCTCCGGGATCCCGCCAACCCCCTCCAGCTGCAACACCCCCAACAACAACCCCCAAGACCCACTTGAAACAAGGGAGGGTGGGAGGGCGTCCGGCGGCTCCGGCATCCAAAAGCAAGAGGCCGGAGCCACGCCGCGTCCCCGCACTAGCTCCCAGCGTCTCCTTCATCCCATTGGCTGCAGTGCCCAGTCGTCACTCGCTGCAGCCAATGGGATGGTATTATCCCTTCCGTTCCGCCCCCGGGCTCAGAATCGCCATGCTACCGCCGTTGGAATGCACGCGGCCGCCCCCCCCCCCCCCCCGGTTAATGGTGGCCGCGAGCACATGGCTCCGCGGCCTTGCCGTAACCGGGTAAGGCGGACCGGCTGATTCCCCCTGATTTCCCCCCCCCCTTTTCCCCTCGCTTTTAATAAGCACACTTAAACCTTCAAGAAAACCATTACACATCATTTGGAATTGAATTGGTCGCAGCTTTATTAACTTACAACAATCACAACTTTCCAATTAACACATTAACATCCCCCCCCCCGAAACCAGCAGCGCGAGCCACCACCCGCCATGCTATTAGCAAGGTGACGCCGCGGCCGCTTCCCCCGGGTACAGGCCCCGACAAAATTGCCTCGCCCTCCCTCATCCGGCTTCGCCATATTATTAGCAAAAGCCGAGGGATTGTCCGGGCGGGGGTACCCCACCCCCGCCGTACTGCTTGCATCCGGCTCCGGACCCCGGAAACCTCCGGGATCCCGCCGCCGGCTCTGGACACCTCTGTCCTGAGCCGCCCCCCTTACAAAAAGCTGCGACCAGCCCGTCTCTCAAGCATAACCACTTCCAAGGCCTCCTGCCAATCATTAAGCAGCAAGTCCAACCCGATCGGGGATAAATGCACCCCGTCCGGCCTGAACAAACCCGCACAGTCTACATCCACCCAGTGGTGCAAAATTTGGCGCCCCCCATTCTCGATGACCCATCTGCCTATTTGGCGATTAATTTTGGACAGCCCCCTGGACCAGCGCCGCTGAACCCTGCAGGCCGGCCTTGGAAGTATATCTGACCACACCAAGACTACACCCGGGAACATCCCTAATACCACCCCCAAGTCCTTGTGCACTGCACGAATCAACTGGCGACAAGTCCAGGACGTCAAGTCGTTGCCACCCAAGTGAATCAACAGCACCGCAGGCCTCTCCATCCGACTTTCGTGGTGCCGCAGCAAAGGAAGGAGCTGGATCCACCGCATTCCGCGCTCACCCAGCCATGTGACGGACACCGCAGAGACGTCCAGTCCCAGATTCGTGCCAATAGGTCGTGTTGCTGCTCGCCGACCAGCCCAGTAAACGAACGAATGGCCAGTCACCCAACAGCGACACCGGCCATATACTACATCTGCAACAGAAAAGAAGATAGGTTAAACACCCCCCACCACCCCTACAACCTCACATAGGTTTGGAAAGCCTGCGACCTCCAGCGACCGATACGTCTGATATCCCTCTCCGGCAATCCCTCCGCCGCTGCGCTGGTAGCTGCCCCGATCCTGAACGAATGAGGAGCAAACCGACCAGCGTCCTCCCCTATCACCTGCAGCGACATCCGCAGGACCGCCGTAAACTGGAAGCGCGTCAGCACCCGCCCGTCGTCGTGGACAAATAAATGGCCCACGCCAGCGGGCCGCACACCCAAATATGCTTTTAACAATCCGATCGGGCAAGTCCGGGCCCCAGACACCTGTCGCAAGATTACCCAGACACCCTTCCCCAGCTGATCTGTTTTTGAACACGCTACATGAATGCGCACTTGACCGGGTACCAACTGGACGTGGTGCAATTGCAAACCCCCGCCCACCGTGCGCCTACCCGACTCGGCCACCAATTCGCCCACTCGGAAGGCCCCGAAAAACGCCACGGAAAAAAACGCCCGAAATAATACGCACTCGTAACGGGACGAGACCACCCGAGGCAACACCTCGCACAGTCGCTCCAACATTGCGTGCATTATCGGCTGCCTGGTATCCCGGGTCAGCGGTGCCGCCCGCTCTCATCCTTGCAACAGCCGGGACGTCAAAACCCCCCCCCGCAACGTGCCCCATCCCACGGCTTTCATGAAAAAGGAAAATCCCGCCAAATTCTTCCAAACCGTAGAACGCGACAAGCCAGACACTTTCGCAGCCAAAACATACTGACCCAGTAGCCAATCAGATGCTGGGCCCCGTCTCCATCCCCGCTCTGACAGGAAGGACCTCACACTGCTGTAGCCTCTTCGGTAGGCTTCCCACGTCGCTGCCGACACAGAGTTTTTTAGCAAGTCAATCATGCCATCAGGCCAATCTGCCATAACTTCTCCGGGACCGAGGCCCCCCGCTCTTCGGCTTCCGGCGCCAAGGTCCGAAACAGCTCCCACTTGAAACGGGAAAGAGCATCGGCAATAGTGTTAATTCTCCCCGGAATGTGGCGAGCCTTAAGAACCACATTCAAACGTAAGCAGGATAGGACCACTTGCCGCATTAATTCTGCAACCTGCCTGCACCTCGGGGTATAATTATTCACCACACTCACCACTAACTCGTTGTCGCACCGCCATAATATCTGGCGATTCCGCAGCCTCTCCGGCCACAGTGACAACACCACCAAAATCGGGAACAACTCTAGGAAGGTTATATTACTAGTAAGGCTGGCTTCGCGCCATGACGGAGGCCATCCTGCAGCACACCAAGAGCCCCCAAAGTAAATCCCCAAGCCCGCCCCTCCGGCAGCATCTGTATATAAATGCAACTCCTCGCTGGACACGACCTTCTCCCGCAACACCGAGACACCGTTAAAGTCCAGCAGAAACTCATCCCATACCCCCAAGTCTGCTCGTATACTACGGGAAACCTGAACCCGATGATGAGGTTTGCGCACCCCCACCGTAGCCAACGACAGTCGGTGGAGGAATACCCGTCCCATGGGAATGACACGACATGCAAAATTGAGTGAACCAATAAGTGCCTGCATATCCCGCAGCGACAGCTTTGTGGCTAACATCGCATTCGCTATCAAAACCCGCAGCTTCGCTACCTTGTCCACCGGTAATCTCGCTATCATTAACAGTGAATCTAATTTCACCCCCAGAAAAGTAAGACGCGTAGCAGGCCCCTCCGTCTTCCCCACTGCCAACGGTACTCCCCATTCCTGAGCCAATTGGTTGAAATCCTCCAATAAGTCCCGACACTGCCTGGACTGAGCTGACCCTACGAAAAGGAAATAATCCAAGTAGTGTACCATTTGCCCACAACCCGAACGCTGAACCACGGCCCAGTGCATGAAAGAACTAAACCGTTCAAAATATGAACAGGATATCGCGCAACCCATCGGCATGCATTTGTCGAAATAAAATTGTTCCTCGAAGCGAAAGCCTAACAAATGAAAAGCCGAAGGGTGCACCGGCAACAAACGGAAGGCGGACTCAATATCGGCCTTAGCCATCAAGCACCCGGGCCCATAATCCCTCACTAAAGCCACCGCCTCATCAAAAGATGCGTACCGCACCGCACACAATTCCTTCGGGATATGATCATTAACCGATGCACCCTCCGGGAAGGAGAGATTGTGAATTAGTCTATATTTACCTCGCTCTTTCTTCAGGATTATGCCCAAGGGGGAAACCATAAAGTCCTCAAAGGGCTGATCTTGAAAAGGGCCAGCTTCCCGCCCCAGCAAAATTTCCCCAGCCAGCTTGTCCCTCACAATACTAGCAAAACAACGCACCGAAGGTGAATTCTTCGCTATGCCCGCGGCCACCCGCCCAACAATAGGAATCCGAAACCCCTCCTCGAATCCCTTTCCCAAGAGACTGCCATCCGCCCTCCGGGGATACTGAACCAACCATGGACGAAGAGCCAGTACCCTAATGGGAGTAGGAGCGAGGCTCATCGTAGTCCTATTGCTTTGCGGCGGGGATGCTGGCTCCAGTAGGGCCACGTTTAACACATTTAAGGGCGGAATGTGTTCCTCCGCAGACAGAGCATGCGTGCCGGAATTTAAAGTCCGGAAAGGGGCAGGTAGACTTGTTGAAACGCCAACAGACGTCGCCTGTGCCCCCTCCCCCCGCCGTTCTCTGCACCGACGGGGACACGCCCCCACGAAAGGGCTTCCCTGACCCCCCTGCGCTGACCAAGCCTCCTCTACCAACACCCCCCCCTCCCGATTTGACCGCCATCTGCGGCAGCCACAGGTTGATATCTTGCGTACCCCACGATAACAACCGGTTCTCCTCCATCTTGTCACGAAACTTTTCATCGTAGTTGAGCCAGGCCCAACTGTCATGGGTTTGAGACGCTTCTAAGATTGAGTCCGCGTAGGCCAACAGCATCCCATACTGCTCCGGATGAACGCACCCCCAAACACTGGCTAGCCGGAGAAAGGCCCTCGTCCAATTAACTACATTCCTTGCGACTCTCCGCACCTGACCGGCCTTTTCGTCTGCTTTCCTCTTCCACCTACTATCCCCCGACCGCTTCCTACCTTCCAGCAAACGGAAAATGTCAATATAGCGTCGCTTCTGTATTTTTTTCTGCAATGTCTTCGGTACGCTTTCCCATAACTCAGAGAACGCAGCTACTGTAGGAATTGCACCGATGGATGTTTGTCCGCTGGCCATCCTCCCAGATACATGACCCTGCCTCCCCTCCCACGAAGTCGAGCTCGACGACGAGTCAGTGGACGATGTGAACGACGAATCCGACCGCCGGTGCCTACGACACGACCGCCGCCGCTTCCGACTTCTCTTTACACGATCTCCGCCCGCAGTCACAGTTCCCAGCCCAGACCCCTCCCCCTGTTCAATTGCCAACTCACCCGCCGCACTCTCAGCCATTTCTGCTGGTACACTGAGCTCGGGACGCTCCGCCGCTGTCGAAACCACGGCCTCCGTCTCCACTGATGCACCGCCTTCCGCTCGACCGCTTGTGCCGACACTTGGCCGCGACACGCTCCACCAAGGATTCCCCGCACACTGCCACCCCGGAGGTACCTGTGGAGAGAAAACAGGGAGAGGCGACGAGACACCCACCCCAACCCAGGGAGACTGCCACGCCCCAAGCCACTCCGCCCTCGAGGAGCCCTGACCTCCGCCCTGCCAATGTTCCCACGAGGGGGACGAACCACCCCCGACTCCTGTGGCCACCCCCACATACCCGCAAACCCCCACCTATCACTACCGTCCCGGGGTGGCGGACCCCCATTCGGCCGGCCCTCGGGCGGCCCGGCTGTCCCGGGTCCCGCCATCCCCCTAACTTGCTCCTCACTCCCTCCAACCTGACCGCCCCAAAGGACCCCCAGATCCCCAACCGGCCCAGCCGCCCCCCCCCCCTCTCCTTCCATCTCCATCCTCAACCGTGAGGGCCCTCCTGCACTCCCTCTGCCCCCCCCACCCTTTATTTCCCCTGACAGACTCCCCTGCTGGCTGCCCCCTCCCCTGAGCAGTCCCATCATTATGTGGAGTTCTGCCCTTGGCTCTTCCCCGCGCTGTCTTTCCAGGCACTGCAGTACCACGTGCCCTGCTAGCCCCACGCTCTGCGCTGGCCCCGGACGCCCTCCACCTCCCCTCTGGAGCTACCCGCTCCCTGCCGCTCACCCCGCTTGCCTCGCTGCTTTTTGCAGCACGCTTGCCCCCGGATTTGCTTCGAGGCATCTTTGCAAAATTTAATTTTCTTATAAATGTTATTTTTCTGTTATTTTTTTTTTTTGTAAATGCTATCCCCAGAGACCCCAAAAATTGCCCCAACACAAACGGAACCTCTGAAACACCCCCCGCCGCCCTGGCAACTCCACCATGTGGCTCCCCGGCACGGGCCGCGATTTAAAAGCCCAGCCTTGAATCGGGAACCAGAGCCTCACGGCAATGCCGCTTCGCCGTCCTAAAGCCTCTACTCGCCCGTACGACGCGCCTCAGGCCCCCAATGCCCCAATCGACTATCTGGCAGCACTTACACATCCGGCGGCTCCGGCATCCAAAAGCAAGAGGCCGGAGCCACGCCGCGTCCCCGCACTAGCTCCCAGCGTCTCCTTCATCCCATTGGCTGCAGCGCCCAGTCGTCACGCGCTGCAGCCAATGAGATGGTATTATCCCCTCCGCTCCGCCCCCGGGCTCAGAATCGCCACGCTACCGCCGTTGGAATGCACGCGGCCGCCCCTCCGGTTAATGGTGGCCGCGAGCACATGGCTCCGCGGCCTTGCCGTTCCGGTTGTTCCTGTGCCTAATGGTGCTGTTCCTTTTAAATTTAAAAGTTCTTGTTCCTCTTTGGTGCAATTGGCCTCGGCGGTGGGGAGCAGGGAGGAAAAAAGGCCTAGCAGTCTACTTCTGGTCACACTGCTAAGAAAATCCAGGAGCCACTGAGTTACCAGGAGTCAGCATTGACTCAAAAGCACACATTGCATACTACCTGAAATCAAGCCTCAGTTGATGCATCAACCAAGATAATGGGAGCATATATAGATTAAGCAGTGTCAAGGACAATGTGGTCCCCAGGGAAATCCTGCATGGCATACTATACCATGAGGACACTCCATTGGAACCTTATCTGTTAAAGATCCAAATCAATTCAACACTGTTATGGAGACACCAAACTGTGCTAAACAAAACAGAATACCATATTTGGAATTACAGAATCAAAGAAAGAATTAATATCTAAAGAAAAACAATATGCCGTTTGCTTTCCTTCAAAACACTGTCAATTCAAGAAGTTAACAAATCTTGTTGAACCCCTGTAGCCAAACTTCCAGGATTTGACGAGTTTCAACAAATTAATCTAAATGAATATGTACTATCTGCTCAGTTAGTGACTGCAAGACTAGAAATGGGAAAAAAATTATTCGGATCATGTAGAACCCCAGTCTTCCTCTTTTTCAGTGACAGCACTGATGCCCTTTTCATCATTCAAACCATAGATACCCGAAAACAATCAAGGGGACAATTAATTGGCCTAAGACACAAAAGTGTGTTCAACACATCCTGAACAGTAACATCAGAAAATGTAGTTCAAATCATGACTGCTACATCCTGACACCATAGACAAAACAGAGGACAAACAAGAAACATCAGGGAGACAGCCTTCCAGAACAGAAACCATCTTTATTCTCTAAAAATCCACAAATTCATCTGCTTGAAAATAGAACCTCTATTCTCACCTCAGAATCACACAATAAAAACCTCACTGTAGAAAAGATGTCTTTAGAATGTGACACTGCATGACTTAGTTTTGCTTTAAAATAATCCCGCTTAAGCACATCTACAGTACTTTAGATATGTACTGCTTGTGAATACCAACAAAACACAAATAAGCAGCAGGAGAACATTGCTTATGCCAATAACGCTCTGCTCTTTGAAGCTCCTTCTTCATTTCCCATAACACCTCCCAAAATCAAGCATTTGTGAAAAGCTGTGTGAACCCTGATACTTGATGCCTTGAAACCTCCATATCTCACAACCTAATTTGTCAGGTGAAAAAGCCACAGATTATTATTTTCTATATGGCCAATGAGTCTCTAAATCCTGTTGTGAAAATCATCAGATGGATTGAACATTTCTAGGCAGAATAGCAAGTAGTCCATCCATGGCAATGGACACCCTATAAAAAATGTACAATTAAAACAAGATCCAACCAACCTAAATGAAAATATTAAATTTAACACATGACCTATTGCATATGTCAGAAAATCAACATGAGAAAATCCTCATACCACCACTGAAATTAAAAAGATATCAACTTGGGGCAATCATGCCCTTTCATCAAAATGTAAATTAAAATCACTCAACATTTAAACCTTAGCCAAGTCACAATTTATAGTCACTAACCGTTCCACGGACAATGCAGAATCAAAGGCAGCACAATAGGGGGCAGGGAATATATGTAACATTAACTGCCCATCAATCCGTGTGAAGTTGCAATGCATCAGAATGATCAGTTTGCAATACAGAATAAACTTGGAAACCCAGAGATGACCATGCAAGCCTAGATAACCCACCTCCCATCCCCTTTAGGTGAATGGAAAAAATCTGATAATTGGATACTAACAGCTCATTAGCAGATGTTACATAGAAACATAGAAACATGATGACAGAAAAAGACTACATGGCCTATCTAGTCTGTCCTTCCATATCAACAACTACAACAGTCCACTTTTTACCTTTAGAAATCCTCTGTGTTGGTCCCATGCTTTTTTGAATTCAGTTACTGTCCTCATCTCTACCACCTTCACTGGGAGACTATTCCACGAATCCACTACTCTTTCCGTAAAGAAATATTTCCGCATATCACTCCTGAATCTATCTCCCTTCACCCATGTTAACGTGGAGCCCGATTCTGGTAGGGGCATGTCTGGGCTGTCCGGATGGCTCCAAGCAAGACGGACCCGTTTGCACCAGATTCTAGACCGTGGGAACAAAACATTCCCGTGGTAGCCAGAATTGGGCCCCAGGACAGCCTGGCATGCCCCTGCCGCCTGTGGAGACGTCCTCCCCACAGGTGCCTCCAACTCTGGCATCCTCAGCACCCCTTCTCCATGCTGCTCAACCCAAGACTGGCCTGCTATGGCCTGGATTAAGCAACAGGGACCCCCCACATTCGGCTCCGGGGAGGGATCCCTGGGCCTGATTGCCGGGTTTTCACTGCTTATTCCATCTTTGAGGTAATGCAGTGAGAGATCAAGAAAATGTGGCAGAAAGATACAGAAATATTTCCCATTGTACTGGGAGCGACAAGCTTGATGAAGAAGAATTTCCAAGCACTTCTTGACAAGCTATCCATACCTGGTACATCTTATGAACTCCAGAAGGGAGCTCTTTGGCATGAGGCATGTACTATGCCAAGCATTAAGAGTACATTTTAGAGACTAAGATCATACTCCAAATACACTGGCTTAGAAGTGAGGTTCACGACTGTCAAGGTAGCCACAAAATTAACCTATTTGGAGAAAATGCCCCAAGTGATCAGCAATTAACAGCATCTTATATTTACATTATTGAAAATATCATGGCTTGAACAAGTCAAATCTTTTTAGGGAAAGAAACTTGTCTACGTCCTTCATAGCCATTCTGCCAAGACTGCTTGTTGTTTCTTTATTGATAAATATACTGTAGTTATAAATATAAATATGATCATTCCTGCATCCCTCTTCTGCTCATTGGGGATGGATCACTTGTTTCTGAGTTCACTGGTAGATCATTTTATATGACACTGAACCCTCAGTTGTCTGCATTTGGGATGCTGCAAGGGCTACAGATTGAATATGAAGAGAGGATGCGTTCTCTATCTTTGTGTTTTGGGTCTTGAGGAGAGAGGGGAAGACTTCTCTCTAAGGCCCTACTTTTGTGCGTGCTGTTACCAGGTCAATACTTCACACTCTTCAGTTTCATGGGTTTTACTCAATGAAAAAAGGTCAACATCCACTCCAGCTAGCTGTATAAATTGTGAATCCAGTTAGGTTTGTACTGGATGAATCAATAATTCAATCAGTTCATGGGTTAGGCTTCACAGATACAACAAAATAAAAAGCCACAGAAAATCCACTGAAAAGCAAGAAAAAAAAAAAAAAAAAAAGACACCGAATACTCTACTTCCTTCTTCCTTGGCCCATTTTTCCACTGTTATTTTGTTTCCTTCCTCTTTTTCGAACAGTGAAATCTTTTTAAAGGATTCTTCTTTGAATCTCCAATTCAGATATTCTGCAGATAGTTCTTTCTGATGCCTGAAATAGACACCTCTTCTAAAACTTCTTTCTATTGTAGTTTCCCTGAATTCAGGGGGACTCAGATTGGCAAAATAGCCAAAGAAAGTATGTCCTCCATGGGAAAAATCACTAGATGTTCCTTTTCCCCATTGTACTTCAACCCTTGCTTCAACCCTTGCTTCATTTTCTACCTCCATACTGATAATACACAGTCAGAATGCACCCCTTCAGATTTCTTTAGGGATAAAAATAAGCAAAATCCAACACTCCTCACTTTTCTTTTGGTCCATGCCTTGGTCAACATTCAGGACTCCAGCAACCCCAGATGCCCCGGCCTTCTCTTGAATGTTTTCATATAAAGGAGACAAAGGTAAGTGTTCCTCCAAAAACACTTCAGTTTATAAACTTGATGAGCTCAGACTCCTCCCCGACTATTCCCAGTGGAGACAGCTAGCTGCAAAAATCATATACTTTCTGTTATACCATAATTAAAGGGAGAGGCAAATGGTACTTCTTTTTTAAATACTTCACAGAATTTGGGATACATAATAAGTCCCATACTGTACTAGCTATCTTAGAATTTTATTTTGCATTTCAAGAATTTTATTATAATAATTAATTGGTTCAATATTCAAAGCCACTTATGGGGCCAGAGGCAGGGCTGGCCACTTTAGTGGCTTTGGTAAAAAATATCTGTAGCAGCTATATGGATAAATGCCATCACATATATTCATATGCACTTATATAGAGAAAAAAATGTGCTGGGGCATTTATCTTTACATCTTTTTTATTCATTTTAAACAGTATACATATTAAAACATTGTAAGCAGCTCACATCTTGAAACATTGTAAGTAGCATACATATTGAAACATTGTAAGCAGTATACATTTTGAAACATTGTAAACAGCATATATATTGAAACAATATTCTATCCCACTACAGGGTGCATTTATTACTCCCCCCCCCCCCCTTTGTCCACTACCACCTTTCCCTCCTTCCCCCCATTCTTCACCCCTACCCCCTCCAACCCCCACCCTAACCCTCAACCCCCCTTCCCTTTTGTGCTCTTGTCCTAATTAAGCCGACTTAAACTGTTAAGATATCGTTTCTTACCAACTTAAACTGTTAATATATCATTTCTTGTCCTCGCCGACACCCTTTCAAGATATGGAGACCAAGTCATCAAAAAACATGCTCTTCTACAAACATGCTTTCTAGAAACCTCTCCCTCCCATAATACCAGTTGGTGTAAAACATTCCTCCATTCCCAATATTCTGGACCTCCAGGTTCTCACCATTTCCGAAGAATACAATGTTTGTCAAGCAGACAACACTTTCTTACTAATAATCGATTCCCTGATGATGAAAGTCCCTGAGGAGGAGCATCCAAAACAGCAAACCCCGAGGTTAATTTCAAAGTCTGCCCTAATATGCCCATCAGAAATTTTTGAATTCCATTTCAGAACTTCCTTACTCATCCACATGTCCAGAACATATGCCCCAAATGTGCCCTCTCCATTCCATACCATGGACAATCACCATGCTGTGCAAAGCCCGCCTTCCACGCTCTGTATGGTGAGATATAAACACTCTCTAGTATTTTGACTTGCATATCATGTAATTTTGCCCCTATAATTATTTTAGGGATTCGCCCGATAGCTTTTTCCCCATACAAACACTTCAAGATTAACTCCAAGATCCCTTCCCCATTGTAAACTCAAATGTCTATAGCTCTTGACTTGTGTTAGGTTATACAAAGCTTTACTATAATTAGCGACCAATATTCTTTCTTTGTCCTTTATCGCAAACCATTTCTCTAACTTCCCAAAATTTTCCTGTCTCAATCCTCGTCTCTCTTCTTTCATTGAAATTAAATAATACTTTAATTGCAGGTATGCATGAAAATGTCCCTGTGGCAATCCATAGTGCTTTTTTAATTCCGAGAAAGGTTTAAGTGCGCCCTCTCCATTGATTACTTGCCACATCTGTTGTAGACCTTTTTTCTCCTATTCCCTGAAAAAATTAGACATTGTACTAGGCTGAAAGGCTAAATTACCTTGCAATGGCAAATATCCTGACACCTCACTTGGAAGACCCAATTTTCCACAGAGCATCTGCCAACTCCAGCGAACCACTTGCTATAAAATATTATTTCTAAAATATTTCGGCAACTTCACTTTCGTCACATGTAACACAGACCGAAGTGAATAAGGGGCAACTAACGCAGACTCAAAATCATATGAGGTATATAGCAATGTCCCTCCTATCCAATCTCTAACATGTCGGAGTAGACATCCTAGATTATATTGTTCTATTCGAGGTAATCCCATACCATCGTGTTGCCATGACCCATATAATTATAATCGATCAATTCTGAGTCTAGGTTTTTTCCCCCTCCAAAAAAGGTTCTGTAATAATATTTCCATTTTATGAACATCTTGCCTCAATAGCCGCAATGGAATGAGCTGTAAAACATATAAAATTCTAGGAAAGACTATCATTTTATAGGTGGCCACTCTACTGCCTAAGGATAGAGGCAATGGTGTCCAATCTTGCAACTTATTCTGCATGTCTCGTAATAGCAGCCTAACATTTTGCCTATACAGATGACGTGGATCTTTAGGTAACCATTTTCCTAAATTTTTAAATTTATTCTTTGCCCAGCATAAAGGAAACTCTTCACCCCAATCATTTTGTAACCCCCTTTACATCCACTGCTTCAGATTTAGCCATATTCAACTTTAAACCGGCTATCTTCCCATATCGTCCAATCACATCCAGATGCTTTGATAAAGATTTGCAAGGTTCCATCAACATAACTAGTAAATCATCTGCGAAAGCCGACACCTTAAATATGCAGGACCCAACCGTCACTCCTTGCATATCATCACAAGCATAAATCATTCTTAGCAATGGGTCCAATGAGAGCACAAACAACAACGGAGACAATGGGCATCCTTGTCTAGTTTCTTAGGCAATATTAAAACTATTAGTTACTAGCCTATTAACTCCCACTACTGCCTCCGGTTTTTGGTATAGTCCTCTGATACCGTGAATAAATCCTTCTCCCAGTCCTTAGGCATTTAAAGTCTCGAACAAATATGTCCACCCCACCCTGTTAAAGGCTTTTTCAGCATCAAAACTGATCAATAAGGAAGGAACAGCCAGTTTTCTAACCCATCTAAGGTCTCCTAATATTTTCCTAACATTTTTAGTGGGATATCGACCCTTCATAAACCCCATCTGACAATCATGCAGTAAATTGGGGAGATATTCGGCCAAACAATTTGCTAAAATCTTAGCAAACAACTTAAGATCAGGTTGTGCTGGGGCATTTATATGGTGAAAAAAGTGGCAGGGTTAGGGCTGGGCTAGGGTCTGGCACAAAAGTTATCCAGCCATTCTCTGGATAACAGTTTTGATCAATTGTTATTAAGTGCCATTGAATCAGTGTCAACTCATAGCGACCCTCTGGATAGTTGACCTAAACTGTGCTTGGTCTTCAGTCAGGCAGCTCATTGTTGATAGATTGGCACCCATAGTTGCAGCTATTGTATCGATCCGTCTCAATGCTGGCCTTCCTTTTTTGCATTGACCTTCTACCTTGCAAAGCATTATATCTTTTTCTAATGATCTCTCTCTTCGCATGATGGATCCAAAGTATGAAAGTTGAAGTCTCGTCGTCTGAGCTTCTAAGGAAAGCTTACGTTTGATCTCCTCTTGTACTGACTGGTTTGTTCTTTGGGAGGCGACAAAGAGTACAAGTAAATGGAGCTCACTCTGAGGAGAAGGATGTTACCAGTGGTGTGCCCTAGGGATCTGTCCTTGGTCCGATTCTTTTTAACATCTTTGTTAGTGATATAGCGGAAGGGCTGTCGGGTAAGGTTTGCCTCTTTGCGGATGATACCAAAATCTGCAATAGATTAGACACCCAGGAAGGTGTAGATAACATGAGGAGGGATCTAGCTAAGCTTGAAGAATGGTCTAGAATTTGGCAGCTGGGATTTAATGTTAAAAAATGTAAGGTCATGCATTTGGGCTGCAGCAATCCAAGGGAGCAATACAGTATAGGAGGTGAAGTACTTTTGTCCACTAAAGAAGAGTGGGACCTAGGCGTGGTTGTGTCTGATGATCTTAAAGTAGCTAAACAGGTAGAAAAGGCGATGGCAAAAGCTAGAAGGATGCTTGGGTGCATACGGAGAGGAATGGCTAGCAGAAAAAAGGAGGCGATAATACCTCTGTATAAGTCTTTGGTGCGACCTCATTTGGAGTATGGTGTGCAATTCTGGAGACCGCACCTTCAAAAGGATGTGAACAGGATGGAGTCGGTGCAGAGGGTTGCTACTAAAATGATCAATGGGCTTCATTATAAAGCATATGAGGACAGACTTAAGGATCTTAATATGTACACCTTAGAGGAAAGGCGGGATAGAGGTGATATGATTGAGATGTTTAAATACCTCCGTGGCATAAATGTTCAGGGAGAGAGCCTCTTTCAATTGAAAGCAAGTTCTGCTACGAGGGGACATGGGATGAGGGTGAAGGGAGATAGATTCAGGAGTGATATGCGGAAATATTTCTTTACGGAAAGAGTAGTGGATCCGTGGAATAGTCTCCCAGTGGAGGTGGTAGAGATGAGGACAGTAACTGAATTCAAAAAAGCATGGGACCAACACAGAGGATCTCTAAAGGTAAAAAGTGGACTGTTGTAGTTATGGAAGGACAGACTAGATGGGCCTTGTGGTCTTTTTCTGTCATCATGTTTCTATGTTTCTATATACACAGTATTTGTCACCAGCACCATAATTCAAAGTCATCAATTTTCTCCGGGCCCAATATTCTCCTGGGCAGACTATGCGCCGTGTTGGCACATAACCCTGCCTGGTGACCCTTAAATCTGGATATTCAATGCTGAGATCATATGCAGCCCCAGCATTGAATATCCAGGTATTGCCACACAACCAGGAAACCACCGAAGCTAACCAAGAGCAGCAACATTGCATACTGCGCGGTTAGCTCCTGCGCTGTAAAGATAGGCAAGGGTTTTCCTCGCCTAACTTTTTGGTGCAAAGTATTATTCGGGCAGCATGCAATATTACTGCCTGGTTATTACATGCCCTGCCTCTGCTCTGCCCCTGGAACGCCCCAAACATGCCCGATGCTAGCCAGATAGCATGGTGGTGCGTAGGGGCATAGATGGGGATATTCAATGGCACTACCCATTTATGTGCTGTTGAATATCCCCATCTAAGGCATTTACATGGTTTACTAGGCTATAAACCATGTAAATGCCCTTCAAATATCGAGCCCTTCCTGTCTATCTTTTTCACTGTCCAACGTTTGCATCCATGTGATGTTTTTTGAAAATACCATGGCTTGGACAAGTCGAACCTTTGTATGGAAAGAGACATCTCTGCTCTTGAGAATCTTGTCCAGGTCCTTCATAGCCATTCTGGCAAGAGCAATGTGTCATCGGATTTCTTGACTGCTTATCTTTTCTTTATTGATTGTTGATCCAAGTAGGTTAAAGTTGTCAACTATTTCAATTTCTTCTTCATCAATGATGAACTTATTGATTTTGCCAGTTGTCAGGATCTTTGTCTACTCAACGTTAAGGTGCAGGCCCATTTTAAGACTAAGTTCCTTGATCTTGAGAAGCAAATGTTTCAGATCATCTTTATCTTTATCCTTATTTTTATTTGGGCATTTAAAATACCACCCAACACACAGGCATCTGAGCAGTTTACAAGAAATCAATAATGGTGCAGGAAAATCAGAAACGGAACACCAGTACTTAGATAGGAAAGATATAGTCAAGTAGTCATACAACAAAAGAAAGGAGGACAGGGATGAGAGAAATATAGGGATACTTCAATGTGGAAGGGAGGAGGAGGGGCACCTAAGAGGGAGGCAGGTTAAAGGCACTGCAGAAGAGGTGAGTTTTTAACTTTGATTTGAATTTAATGAAGGAGGATTCCAGGCAAATGGTTGATGGGAGGGAGCTCCATAATTTGGGGCTGAGAAAGAAGAAGGCTGAGTTACTGGTGGACTCTAGGTGTGCTTGTGATGCAGATGGGAGGTACATACAATTGGAATGAATGAACCGGAGTGAGCAGTGAAGGGTGTGAAGGTGGACAAGATCTGAGAGGTATTGTGGGGTACCAGTGTGCAGGGCTCTATGTACCAGAGTGAAAATCTTATACTGTATCTGGAAAGTCTTCACTCTTAGCCAGTAATGTGATATCATCAGCATAGCGAAGGTTGTTGATGAGTTTCCACCAATCTTCACACCTCGGTTGTCTTCATACAGACCCACGTCTCTGATGATTTGTTCTGCATATAAATTAAAGAGGTAGGGGGAAATATGCAGTCTTGTTGTTTACCTTTTAAACCATTCTGTTTCTCCTAGCTCCATTCAAACAACTGCTTCTTGATCAATGTAAAGATTGTGCAAGAGAGCTATTGGGTGTTCTGGTATACACATGCTGCTTAATGTGGCCCAGAGTTTCTCATGGTTTACAAAGTCAAAAATATTGCTGTAGTCAATAAAACACATATGGATATCCTTTTGGTATTCTTTTGTCTTTTCAAAGATCCATCTCACATCCGCAATGATGACTCTTGTTCTTCGCCCTTTCCTGAACCCTGCTTGCACTTCAGGCAGTTCTCGTTTCAGATATGGTTGTAATCTCTGCTGAATGATCTTGAGTAGAATCTTGCAGGTAAGTGGGATCAGAGTGATTCTGTGATAATTTCCTTCCATCAGTCGGATCACCTTGCTTCAGCATTGGTATAAACACAGACCTTTTCCAGTCAGTTGGCCATGAATTTGTCTTCCAAATTTCCTGACAGAGCCTTGTATGTATAGTAACAGCTTCATCCGATTGCTATAATACTTCAATGGAAATACCATCAATGTCTGGTGCTTTGTTCTTTGATAAGGCTTTCAGTGCTGCTTTGACTTCTTTCGCCACCAATGGTTCCTGATCATAACGTACAGGTTGAAATAGCTGTTGGTCCACTTGATCTTTGATATCATGACTCTGTATATTCTTTCTACCTTTTCTTCATCTTCTCAGTGTCATTTAACATGGATCCTTGAGCATCTTGTAGCATTCCAATTTGAGGCTAGAATTTTTTCTTTAACTCTCATAGCTTTAGGCAAGCCAATCTTGATCTTCCTCTAATAGTTTCTGATTCTATTTCCTTGCATGTGTTATTGCAGTACTTCTCTTTGTTTTGTCTTGCTGCAAGTTGCAAATCTCTGTTGAGTTCTGTGATTGCCTCTCTCTCCTCTGGCTTCGGCTTCTCTGTGTTTCTGGGCAATTTTCAGAGTTTCTTCAGTCATCCATTTTGGCCGTATTTGCTTTTTCACCTTTGATGGAGACTTCTCACTTTCTTTCAACATAACCTTCTTGATGTCATACCATAACTCTTCTGGATCTCTGTTATTTGTATCTAAAGCAGAAAATCAATTTTGAGGGCAGTCTTTAAATTCCAGTGGTATATTCTCAAGGTCATATTTTGCTACTTTCATGAGTGGCTTGCTCTTTTTCAACTTTAGCTTGAGTTTGCATACTAGTAGATGGTGATCTTTACCAGTCAGCTCCAGGTTTTGTCTTTGTTGATGTTATCAAGCTTTTCCATTGTTAACTTCTACAGATGTAGCCAATTTGATTTTTGTACAATCCATTGGGCGAGGTCCACGTGTACAGTCAGCATTTGTGCTGCTGAAAGAAGGTGTTTGAAATGTTGTATTTTCTTTTTTTTTTTTCCTTTTGTGGTAGTATCCGCCTGTCTTTCCTTGATGTTGACTTGTGAGGGTTTATTGTTTAAGTACTTTATGTATCTTTTATGATTTATTTCTCATTTGTATTTGTTTCCTTTGTAAACAAATTGAATATGTAATAAAAAAGGTGTTTGAGATGAATAGATTTTGCAGAATTCTATCAGTCTTTCTCCAGCTTCATTTCTGTTGCCAAGTCCATATTTTCCAGCCACTTTGCCTTCTTCTTTGTTGCCAACGTTTGCATTCCAGTCACACATGACTATCAGGATATCCTGTTTGCATGTTCTGTCAATTTCAGATTGTACTTGCTCATGGAACTCATCAACTTCTTCCTCTTCTGCAGCTGTTGTTGGGGCTTATACCTGAATTATACTTGTGTTGATGGGCATTCCTCATAGATGAATAGAAAATAAGCATTCACTGACTGCATTGTATTTCATTACAGTTCTTGCAAGTTTTATCTTAATTATAAATGCAACACCATTTCTTCTTTGTATTTCATTTCCAGCATAGTAGACCATGTGATCATCATATGCAAAGTGCCCGATGACAGTCCATTTCAGTTCACTGACACCCAAAAGATCAAGATGTACACGTTCCGCTTCATTCTTGACCACCTCCAACTTCCCTTGGTTCATGCATCGCATGTTCCATATCTCAATATGTAAGACATCTTTGTGACTTCTGACTCTGATTTCATGCACAGCTATATCGGCAGTCAGACGTCTTGAGAGTTTTGATCCAACCACACTATAAGTCCTGGTTTTACTATGAGAAGTCTTCAGCTCGCCCCCAGTAGCCAGTTGAGTGCCTTCTGACCTGGGGGTTTCTTCTTCCAGCACTATAGTGCAATTTGTTTTGTGACTATCCATTGGGTTTTCATGGCAAGATACAGAAGTAGATTTGGCAGGCCTTTCTTCCACTCAGGTAATTCTAATGCTGTCGCAGTTGTCACAGAAATGTGATCCTCCACCGCCAACACCATCCCATTCTGTTGCTGCCCAGATAGGTGGTTTGTTTTAGTCTGGCACTTCAGCTGAGACCTGTCTGTCTATCTTGGGAGACCCTACCAGTAGTTAAAGCTACCGATAGCTTAGCTCTTAGCATCACTGATGCACACAAGCCCTCACAGCACGACAAGCTGCAAACCAAGTGATCAGATAGGCCACTGAAATAGCAGACACATAATTTATTTGTTGAAACATCGACATGGCTGCTGCTTGCATGTATATTCCGCAGTGTTACCTCTATGTACAGTTCCACCAAATATATGAATAAAGTGCTGCTGCTGGTCCTTTATCTGGTGTCCACTGTCGCCTAATAACATTGGGCTTCATGTAATGACAGGCCATGTAATCCCCAAATTTAATTTAGATTATAAAATCTCTCTTTGACTTCTTTTTTTCTGCATGCTAGAAAGTTTTATGGCTTGTTTCATTTTGGGATCATTCATTATAGTATTCTTACAGCACAATACCAATCAGCAATTCTCCAAGCCATTTTATTCATTTATTTTTAAAGGATTTTTCCTCTCTCAGGAAAACTGAATTTGTCTTTTATATGTTTTATTTTTTTTGTTTTAACTTTGAAGGTTATCCTTTCCAACACAAATCCGAGAGTAGAAAGTCCAGCAGTCTACAGCTCAGTCTGCAGAGGCAGAAGCCGAAGAATAATTTCCAAAAATAATTGTTACTCAAGTTCTTAAGAATTCTGGAGCAAACACAAACATGAAGTAGTTTGATTGTCTGTGTTGTCCCTCTAGTAGGACACTTACTGAATGACGCACATTATATTAATGAATCCATTTTCTATTGTTAAGGTTCAAAAAGCTGTTCAATTTTCAGCACTTTGCAAAAGGGTAAAATGTGCACCAAAGGCTGAAGCCAGGCCTCTCATGAAGCGTTAACATCAGGTCCCTATTGACTATCTTTTAACAAGATTACTCTTAACTGCTAATTAGATATTCTGTCCTGTTCAGCTGCACAACAAAAAGTACAGCAATATTTATGACTGAATGCCTTTTATTAAATATATCTGTTTGAAAAGCATTGTTTAAATTAAACAAACAGAAATAATGAAAACAGCAGTTCATGTGTGCTTCTTTTTATTAAGCAAGCTGTAATTATTAGGAACCTGTAGATTGCATTAGTTATGATTGGTAAAATTCTTATCAACTCAGTTTAGTTTAGTTTATACAAATTTTTGAAATGCCGCCTTTAGGCTCAGAAGGAAGGAGGAGCAACATAACATAACATAGACTGAATTTATCCAAATTCAGGACACAGAAAGCTTGTTGGTAGAATATGCATGGCAGGCTCCAGAGCTGGTTCAAAGTGCTGGCACCCTAGCCAGACCATAAGCCTAATGGCTCCCTTGGCTATCAGAATCTATTGTTTAGCTTTGAATGCCCTGGTTTTTACTGCCCCCCCCCCCCCCCCGAAGTTGCCATCCTAGGTAACTGCCTTGCTTGCCTTCTGGTTTGGCCAGCCCTGACAGGTTTCGGAAACCGTTGTTTAAGGTGTGATTGTTTTTATTTACTGTTATCGGTGAATATTAGCACTTATAAAGGTAAATAAATATAATCACATCTTAAACAAGAGTTTCCCAAAGCTGTTCTGATACCCCTCAGCCAGTTGGGTTTTCAGGATGTCCACTAAAGGGTTGATTTCCAAGAGCACTTATTCAGTTAGCAGCATCCGAGAGTGACAGTGAATAATGACTGCCTTGGCACTGTACATACAGTGCCAGTGCAGTCTGTGGGCGGAGCCGGCATGGGGTTTGAGGTTATCTAGATAGTGGCAATATTCAGCCTGCTAACCGGATAACTAACCACATAATGTTAGGCCAGAAAAAAGGCAGGTCTTAACTTTACATGATTTGCTATCCAAATGGTGGGCAGAATATCGCTGCTATTCAAAAAGCAGTGCCAGTCACCCAAGTATCTTGATATTCAGCACTGCCCTCTACCCAGATACCTGTGCTGAATATCCAAACTTTATTTAATCATGGCAGCTGGTGTTAAACAAACCTACTGAATGCCATTTTCAAATACTGACCTAATGTGCATGAAATTCATATATAGTGCATCTCCAATATATACAGTCTGGCTCATGCATTGTCATGATTAGTTTAGCTACCTAAGTTTCTCTGTTAGATATTGAAAGGATTTCTCTGGCTAACTTTTCAAATTAGCTGGACTAGATTTGAGATTTAAATAATTCCTCTTGCTTCCCAGATAAATTTTTCCAGGGGAACTCGTATCTAGTACAAAATTTAAAACTAAGAAAAAGGCTGGCATTGGGGATGTCCCTGGGGCATCATTTTAGTTTATTTTGACTGCATTGATATTTTGCGCTGTTTGGACACTGTTGCATAGTCATTTCTCAAAGTTATCCAGATAGCTTTATCTGCTTAACTTTTTCCAGGTATATTCTTTGGAAATGTATCCAGAAATATTCTGCTAAATATCTGGATAAAGTTATCTGGATAACCTTGTCCAGATATTCATCAAGTTTATCCAGTTAAATCTGCCACTAGACCTCTTAGGGACAGGAATGGCCAGCAAAAGAAAGGAGGTGTTAATGCCTCTGAATAAATCTTTGGTGAGACCTCATTTGGAGTATAGTGTGCAATTCTGGAGACCGCACCTTCAAAAGGATGTGAACAGGATGGCGTTGGTGCAGAGGGTGGCTACTAAAATGATTAGTGGTCTTCATTATAAAGCATATGAGGACAGACTTAAGGATCTTAATATGTATACTTTAGAGGAATGGTGGGATAGAGGTGATACGATTGAGATGTTTAAATACCGCCATGGCATAAATGCACAGGAGGAGAGGGAAGCTCTGCTACAAGGGAACATAGGAAGAGGGTGAAAGGGAATAGACTCAGGAGTAATAGTCTCACAGTGGAAGTGTTAGAGATGATGACAGTATCTGAATTTAAAAAAGCATGGGGCAAACACAGAGGATCTCTAAAGGAAAAAAGAGGACTGTTGTAGTGGTTGATATTGAAAGGCAAACTAGATAGGCTATGTGGTCTTTTTCTGCAATCATGTTTCTATGTTTCTATAATGGCTAATTTAGCCACTCAAATTCTGGGTTGGTTTGGGGTGGGATTAAGTGTGTGTGTGTGTGGGGGGGGGGGAGTGGCTATTGCAGACTTTCACCCCACCTTGACTACTGTAGCCTAGTATCTTTTACTCACCCCACCCCCAATGCACTACAAAGAGAAGAGCCATGGCAGCCACAAGCTGTGACTGTAAACAGAATCATAAGGTCAGTCCAGCAGCAGCCACAGGGGAGGTGGGCTAAAGTGCAGGCACTACTGACAGCATCAACAGCTGCAGTGGTGCCACAAAGGCCACAAGAGCAGCACGCAAGAAAGTGCCACGGGGAGGGAAAGGCAGAGGCAGGAGAAGAGCAACCATGGGGACACCAAAGCTGCCGCTAAGAGCTGCCATTGGACTGCCCTCTCCAAAGAGGACTTGCCAATGCAACGTGTCGGTGATGTGGGGGAAAGGTTTGTAGAGCAGCAGCAGCCAGAGACCAAGGCTACTGCCAAAAGACTCTTAAGCAAACAGGCACCTAGGAACAAGAAGAGAGTGTATCTGCTACCAGAATGTCCCCCCCCCCCCCCCTTCTAAGGAACATGAAATGGAAAAACGTGTCCACTTTAGCACAGCCCAGAAGAAGGCTGAAGAAAAGTTATTCTGGAAGTCAGGTGAAGTGGATCTTTGGAGCACACTCACAGAATAAAGAAGATCAAATGAAGTCCACGTGCCAAGAGGAGAAAGCGTAGTTACTCACCTGTAACAGCTGATCTCCGGGAACAGCAGGAATTCAGTCTTCACATATGGATGATGTCGGTACTGACGGAGACCGTGTGGGAACACTCCCTAGCATTCAATAGCTTTTGGGAGTATCCCACTGCACCTGCATAGCTGCCTTCCCACCTTTCCCACTCTCCCTCCTCAGTTGAGTTTGTAGCTGAAATAAAAGGAGAGGAGAAAAAGAAAACCTACAACTCCTAGGAGAGGAGGGTGGCTTGTAAATCCCTCCTGTTCCCGGAGATCATCAGTTACAGGTGAATAACTACACTATCTCCAGGAACAAGCAGGAATGTAATCTTCACATATGGGGCTCCCTACCTGGAAGATACCAGAGAGAGACCTCGGAACCAATAGTGGTTTGTCTCAGAGGAGGCTAAAAGAGGTCATGGATCCTCCATGGATGTCTGGTATCGAAACTTCTGAGATGGAGGGTAGGAGTTGCTCTAAGTCTGAAAGAGATGCTGGAGAACACCCTGGCCAAACATGGCATCCCAGCGGGAGTCCTTGTCTTGACAGTAGTGAGCAGCAAAGGTATGGAGCGAAGACCAAGTTGCTGCTTTACAGATTTCATCATCAAGGTGGCCATAGCCCGAACATTATGGGCAGTGACATGACCTTCAAGGGATAGGCCTGCCGCATCATAAGCAAAAGTGATGCAGTCTGATATCCATTTGGAGAGTGTACGCTTGGATATTGGCAACCCCAGATGACTAGGGTCAAAGGAGATGAACGACTGAGAAGCCCTTTGGTGTTCTGTCATCCTCTGAAGGTAGAATGCTAAAGCACTTTTACAATCCAGAGTGTGGAGGGTTGCCTCTGCCCTAGATGAACGCGGTCTAGGGAAAAAGACAGGAAAGTAAACTTCCTGCTTCATTTGAAAGGGTGAAAACACTTTCGGCATAAAGTGAGGATGAATCTTAAGGACAACCTTATCATAGTGGAACTAGGTGTAAGGCAGGTTGGCCACCAAGGCCTGAAGCTTACTTATGCATCTCGCTGAAGTGAGAGCAATAAGGAAGATAGAAACATAGAAACATGATGGCAGAAAAAGACCACAGGGCCTATCTAGTCTGCCCTTCCATATCAACAACTACAACAGTCCCATTATTTCCTTTAGAGATCCTCTGTGTTTGTCTCATGCTTTTTTGAATTCAGATACCGTCCACATCTCTAACACCTCCACTGGGAGACTATTCCACGGATCCACCACTCTTTCCGAAAAGACATATTTCCGCATATCACTCCTGAATCTATCCCCTTTTACCCTCATCCTATGTCCCCTCATAGCAGAACTTGCTTTCAATCGAAAAAGGCTCACCCCCTGTGCATTTATGCCATGGAGAAATTGAAATGTCTCAATCATATCACCTCTATCCCACCTTTCCTCTGAAGTGTACATATTAAGATCCTTAAGTCTGTCCTCATATGCTTTATAATGAAACTGTAAGTAAAATTTCACCATTTTCTTTCCAAGGCCTCTTGTTCATTTTCCATAAATATTGCAGTTGGCCTGAGAACATCCATATACCTATTGATAAAACTGAAAAAGCCATTTAGTGGTAACAGAATACCTGCCACCAGTCACACATGCAGGACACAGATAGATCTTCATCAAGCACAGACTAAAGGGGTCATTTTAAAAGTCTTAGTCTGATTTGGACATCCGAAGATGTGTACGTGGACATGAAAATCATGGAGATATCTCTGGAACCATTTCAAAAATGATGTTTAATGACATATCCTGTGAGGGGATATCCAAGTAAACAGGGGGCATGGTGGAGGCACAACAAACTTATCCATCACAGTTCAATTTCAGATATGTCAAGGATGTCTGCAGGCATGCCCACATTTAGACCTGCTCCAGGGAGAAACAGGCATCAGGAAAGTGCTTGTTGTGGCCTTAAAACACCCAATGAGTATAGAGAAGATGGAAAATTAAGTAACTAGCCTAAGACTACAAAGGCCCATAGTGGGATTTGAACCCAGCTATTTACCACTCCAAACCAACTACTTCAAGCATTATGCTATTAGACATCCAGTTTCCAAAATGCTATTCTGGGGGTGTCTATGTAGACTCTACATAGACGTCCTTATCAGTCGCGTCTACATTTCTGAAATCATGCCTGAATTTGCACGTGTCTGCTTTTTGTTTTTTCAGACATTCTAGTGCTGACGTCCCAGATTGCACTTGGACATCCTTTGCAAAATGTGCCTTTAAGTACCCACAAACTAAAAATAGAATATTTAGCTAAAAATTTAATTAAAACCTAAGAAGTCAGACTTTGCCTGCAGAGCAACACAAGAGAAATAGAAAGAGACACATTTTTCCTGTACAGTGTCCAAATATAAAGCTAGCATATGTAAATTCCAAAAACTAACATATTCCCATCACTAAACTGAAAATAGAATTATTTTTTTCTACCTTTGTTTTCTGAACATTTTATTTTCCTAATTATGGTGTTCCCAGTCTCTGGTTTCTGCTTTACGCTCCCTTGTCTTAACTCTCTTTCCAAGGTCTTCTTCGGTCCATTTGTCATTTTTTCTCTCTCCTGTTGTCTTCATTTCAACTTCCATTTATTTTTCTCTATCACCAGATTTCACTCCTCCTTTTTAACTTCCAGCCTTCAATCTCCCTTTTTTTTAACTGCATCTATCTACAGATTTTAAATCCTTTCACCAGCCCTCCCATTCCCATCTTTTTCCTTTCCAGACCCCTTATTCCCCAATCTCACTAACTCTCCCTGCCCCCCATCAAGCAATTTCTCTGCCTCTTTCTCCTTGGTCCCATGTCCAGCATTTGCACCTCCCTTTCACCCTAGCCCCATGTCAGAGTAGACAAGTAGCCTAGCCTTGATTGTAAGAAAAAGCGGTATAGAAATACAGTTAAATAAATAAATAAATAAATAGCCTAGATTAGAACACTGGTTTGGGAACCAAGAAAATGGGGTTTACTTCCCATTAGCACACCTTGTGGCCTTGAGCAAAAAACACAGCTTTCACAAAATTCAAAAGCTTGCAAACAGAGGAACACAGAAATGAATACTGGATCAAACTCAAAGAGACAAAGCGAGAAATAAGGATAGCAAATTCAAAGGCAGAGGAAAAGATGGCTAAAGATGTGAAATGTGGCGACAAAACTTTCTTCAGGTATATTGGGGAAAGGAAGAAGATCAGAGGTGGAATTGCAGGACTCAGAAGTGCTGGGAACGCACTCGTGGAAAGTGACACTGAAAAAGCGAAATTGCTAAACGAATACTTCTGCTCTGTTTTTACTAAGGAAAGTCCTGGAGAAGGACCACCTGTGACTCCCAAATATAAAACTGGGAATGAAGTAGATACCACACCATTCACAGAAGATAAAGTGTTAGAACAACTTGCAAAACTGAAAGTGGACAAGGCCATGGGACAAGATGAGATACATCCCAGGATACTGAAAGAGCTCAGAGAGGTTCTTGCAGGGCCGTTAAAGGATGTTTTCAACAGATCCTTGGAAACAGGAGAGGTTCCTCAGGACTGGAGAATGGCGGATTTCGTACCTCTACACAAAAGTGGTGACAGGGAAGAAGTGTCAAACTACAGGCCTGTGAGCCTTACCTCAGTGGCAGGAAAAGTAATGGAGGCGCTCCTGAAAGAGCGAATTGTGAACTTTCTCAAAGCCAACAGGTTGCAAGATCCGAGGCAACACGGTTTTACTGAAGGACGATCTTGCCAAACAAATCTGATTGAGTTCTTTGACCGGGTGACCAGGGAACTAGATCAGGGGCATGCAATGGATGTCATCTACCTGGATTTCAGCAAAGCCTTTGATACTGTTCCTCATAGGAGGCTTATCAGTAAACTCAGTAGTTTGGGGATAGATCCCAAGATGGTAAATTGGATCAGAAATTGGTTGACTGACAAGACGACAGAAGGTGATGGTACAAGGAGCTCACTCGGATGAAAGGAAGGTGAGATATGATTCAGACCTTTAAATACTTAAACAGAAATAATGAACAAACAAACCTCTTCCAAAGACGGAGAAGCTGCAAAACTAGAGGGTGTAACATGAAGCTACAAGGTGATAAATTGAAAGGCAATGTCAGGAAATACTTTGTCACTGAAAGGGTGGTGGATGCTTGGAATGCCCTCCCGATGGAAGTGGTGGGGGCAAATACGGAGTTCAAAAGGGTATGGGACAGACACAGTGGATCCCTTTACAGCAACAAGAAAATATCAAAATAATCTGAACCATCTAATTCCTTAACAAATAGGGGTGTACTACAAGGAGTGGTGGGATCACCCCTAAACAAAGACATGGGGAAGGGGGGCCTGCACAGAGCGGCAGGTGTACCTACTCTTGACATCGTACTGGGCAGACTAGATGGACCATACTGATCTTTATCTGCCATCATTTACTATGTTACTATGTTACTTAACCCTCTATTGCCTCAGAGGAATCCAAATTATCATTGTTCCTGTTTAATGTATATTACCAAGTTTGTTACAATGTAAACTGCTTTGACTAAATTGATCAAACAGTATAAAAAAACCCTGTTAAATAAATAAATGTCCAGTATTTCTCCTATGTCTCTCTCCCCACACATATACACTCCTAGGCCCCCATGTTCAGCATTTCTCCCTAGGCTCCTGTTTTCAGCATTTCTCCCTCTATCTAGGCCCCCTCCCCCTATTCCAAAATCTCTCTAGCCCTCCCCCCCCCCCATATCTAGCATCTCCTATTTCTCCTAGAGAAAGGAGGGAGGGGGGAGGAGGGCTTAGGAGGAATGATAAGAAGCTCAGTTTTATCCATGTTCAGTTTCAGATGTTGGAGAGATAGCCAGGCAGCAATGTAAAAGATTGGAGTACAGGAGAAATATCAGGTGAGGAAATATAGATCTGAGAGCCATCAGCATAAAAATGATAGTGAAAACCATGGGAAAAGATGAGGGCACTGAGGGACTGGGTACAGAGAGAGAAAAGAAGAGGCCCTAGAACAGACCCTTGAGGTACACCAACCAAGAGTGGAATGGCAGAAGAAGAGGAACCATACAAACAAACACTAAAAGAGCGATTTGAAAGATAAGAAGAAAACCAATGCAGTAGAGTCTCTAAAACCCAGAGAAGATAATGTATCAAGGAAGAAACAGTGATCAACAGTATCAAAAGCTGCAGAGAGGTCAAGAAGAATGACAAAATAGAGGCCTTTGGACTTTGCTAAAAATAAATCACTTCTTTGGTTAGAGCCATTTCGGTGGAATGAAAAGGACGAAATACAGACTGGAGTGGATCTAGAAGTGCATGAGGGGTGAGAAATTCAGGGCAACGATGGAGGACAGCTCACTCAAGAAGTTTAGAAATGAAAGGAACAAGTGAAATAGAACAATAACCGAAAGGAACTGAAGAGGCAAGAGAAGGTGTTTTGAGGATACGAGTGATCACAGCATGTCTGAAGGCTGCAGGGAAGGTTGCAGTAAAGAATGAAAGATTAATGATATATGAGATGGGGTAATGGAGGAAGAGAAGGAATTGAGGAGATGGGTGGGGATGGGATCAGAAGAACAGGTGGTGGGTTTGGTGGTTGAAAGAAGGGAAGTTTCTTCATCCGAGATTATGGAAAAAGAAGAAAAGGTAGGGGAAGATGAAGGGAAAGGTTTATAATGGAGAGGAGGAAGAAGAGGTGAGGAAGAAATAGGAGGGAATAGAAGAGTAATCTTAGAGACTTTCTAATGGAAAACGTTAGCTAGAGTTTGAGCAGAGAGGGAAGGAGGGATTAGTGGCAGTGGAGGCATAAGAAGTAAATTGAGGGCAGAGAATAGATGATGGGGATTGGAGGCAAGATGGTCAGTCATATGAATAAAATGGTTTTGCTTAGCCAGGGCAAGGGCAGACTTGTAAGAGAGAAGCATGAATTTAAAGTGAAGGAAGTCAGAAAAGGAGCGTGATTTAAGCCAGGTACATTCAGCTGCATGCACACAGGAACGGAGATAGCGGGAAGTAGGAGAAAGCCAGGCCTGAGGAGAGGTATGCTTCACAGGAAAAGCTATAGGTGGAGCAATGGCATCAAGATCAGAGGAGAGAGCAGTATTATAGTGGAGAATGGCCTTGTCAACAGAATTAGAGGACATAGTGGAACAAAGAAGCAAAGAGACTTAGATGATAGAGTTAATGGATCAATAGTATGTAGATTCCTAAAACGAAGGGAAGAAATAGGAACAGAATGTCTGCCTCCATGCCTATTTCTTTATCTTTTTCTGCGGATCTGTGCTTCCAAGTCCCAGCAGAGATATATAAGGCTTGTCATCTTACTAAATGGGAGCTAGCTAGCTCTAATTGTTTGCATAGTTTTGGGGAATTTTGATAAGAGAATGATTGCATTGTTTCAGTTCTGAATGTCTCTAAATATATATAAACTGTGATTTATGTCTCCTGCTCATTCTCTCTTTGTTCCCTCTCCCACTCCCCCTCTCGAACAGAATCTGAATAAAACAGATTCAGGAAGAAATTTTAGTCTATGAATCATTATTGTTGTTATGCCAAATCCAGGACTTGGGGCTGGGTCACAATAACCCAGAGGATATAGTTATACCTTAGTTACTATCTGTTCCACGGGAATATACCATGTATTACTATGGTTGGAAACTACAAGGCATGTTTATTAAACTGCAGTAGTTTATTGCACATTAAGCCCCAAAAACTAGTGTGGGAGGTTGTGTAGACCCATGCAAATTGTTGGAACTGTGCCTGGCATGTCCTCCTGCAGTTACAACAGGGAGACACACCTCACTGTGCTAACTGGCAAGCACACCTAACACAGATGCACTTACTGCTACTATTAGTGTGGTTTAGTAAACACGCCCCTAAGAACCTTCTCAGCTGCACTGTTGCATGGGGTACCCGAGAAATGGCTTTTAGTGTTTAGATTCATGATTATTTTATGCTATTGATTGCTTAATTTTTTTGTTTTTATTGTTATTGTTTAATGTTTATGATATGTTTGTCTAGTGTTTTTTATGACTTGTGTTATTTATTATGGGGTTTATTTTAGAAGGCCTATTCATGTTTTGGACATCTGAAAATGGGAATAGAGATGTCCAAAGCACATAGATATCCTTGGAGCCATTTTAGAAACAGATTCTATGGATGTTCCCTGGTGTGTAAACATCCATATCTGAACAGGGGCATGGTATAGCCATGTCCGAGGCATTATCAATAACCTGGCATATTTGCCCAATTTCAGAAAATCCCTTTATGTCCTGTGCTATGTCCAAGTTTATACCTGCTGCAGGCATGAGTAGACAGTGGAAAAGTGCTCATTTTGCCTGCCTAACTTCCAGAGGGTGTGAAGAAGGAGGCAAATTCCTATCCCAAATGTTTTCTTTGTTGACAACTACTATTAATCATTTATAAAGCACTACAAGGCATATACAGCACTGTACAAACATATAAAGAAGACAGTCCCTTCTCATAGAACTTACAATCTAATCAAGACAGAACAATACAAGAGAAACAAGCGGGGTTCAAATAGGGAAGAAGACACAAGGAGAAAAAAAGGGATTAGGATCCAAATACAGTCTCAAAGAGGTAAGCCTGTAGCATGGATTTGAAAAGGGAGAGAGAAGAGAAGAACCTTAAAGAAGGTTGTTCATGCATAAGGAGCATCAAGGTGAAAAGATCAGTCTGGAGTTTGCAGAAGAAAAGGACATGAAGAGAAGAAAGCCAGAGGAGGAGCGGAGTTCATGAAGGGGGGTATAGGGAGAGAGAAGAGAGGAAAGGTAATGAGGGTGAATGCATTTATATGTTAGAAGGAGAAGTTTGAATTGGATATGGAAATGTAAGGGGAGCCAGTGAAATGATTTTAGAAGAGGGGTTATATGAATGTATTGGGGTTATTGGACGATTAGCCATGCAGCAGAGTCCTAGATGATTGAAAGGGGTAGAGGAGACACTGAGGGAGATCAGCAAGGAGGAGGTTACAATAGTCAAGACGGGAGGTGACCAAAGAGTGGACAAGAGCATTAGTAGTGTGTTCAGAGAGGAACAGATGAATTTTGTTAATGTTGTAGAGAGAGAAATTATAGGCCCAATATTCAACGTGCATTTACATGGTTTACAGCCTAGTAAACCGTGTAAATGCTTTAGATAGGAATATTCAATGGCACATCCCCTACTTTCCGGGATGCTATCCAATTAGCATCGGGGCATGTTAGGGGCATTCTGGGGCAGAACAGAGTCAGGGACTGCAGCTAACTGGGTAGTGGTGATATTGGACCACTACCCTGTTAGCAATTTGTGCCTAAAACTAGACCAGCTTTTGGCTTGCCTAGTTTTAGCTGCAAATGCTAACCGGGTAGCGGTTCAATATCGCTGCTACCCGGTTAGGCTCTGCAGGTGAATCCACCCGGTGCCAAACCCAGATATTCAATGCCATTGCCATGACATTTAATATCCAGGTTTAAGGGTCAGTGGGCAGGGCTATTGCCATAGCAGTGCATAGCCTGCCCATTTGAAAATCAGGCCCAACAGGTTTTAGCTATATTATTATTATTATTATTATTAATAAACATTGATGAAGTGCTACTAGGCATACACAGCGCTGTACAAAGATAAAGACAGTCCCTACTCGTCAGAGCTTACAATCTAATCAGACAAACAAGACAAAAATGAGAAAGAGGATACGGAAGGGTAAGGAGAAATAAGGAACAAGGGATCAGGATCCAAAAGCAGCCTTAAAGAGCTGAGCCTTTAGCTTAAATTTGAAAAGGGGCGGGGATGAAGCCTGATGTACAGTCTCAGGAAGTTTATTCCAAGGATAAGGAGCAGCAAGGTGAAAGGACCGAAGTCTGGCGTCAGCAGAGGTAGAAAAGTGGTTTAGAGGGAGAGGAGAGAAGAGAGATAGGGAAGAGCAGCAGAGTGAATGCACTTAAAGGTCAGAAAAATGAGTTTGAGTTGCTTGTGAAAGTGGAAGGGAAGCCATTGAAGTGTTTTCAGGTTATATGAGCAAAACGAGGCTGGTGAAAAATTAGTCACGCAGCAGAGTTTTGAACAGATTGAAGGGGATAGAGATGACTCGGAGGGGACCAGCAAGTAGGAGGTTGCAGTAGTCAAGATGGGAAGTTATTAAAGAGTGGACAAGTGTTCTAGCAGTGTCTTCAGAGGAAGGGGCGAATCTTATAAATGTTATAGAGAAAGAAGCAACAGGTCTTGACAATTTGTTGTACATGTGATGAGAAAGAAAGGAAGGAATAAAAAATGACATCAAGGTTATGGGCTGATGAAATCAGTGAAAGAAGAATATTATCAACAGAGATTGAAAAAGGACGAAGGGGAGTGGAGGGTTTAGGGGGATAAATAAGCAGTTCAGTTTTCTTTCTATTAAGTTTCAACCAGTGGTGAGACATCCAGGTGGCAATGTCAGAGAGACAGGCAGAGATACGGGCCTGCAGTGCCTGAGAAATATCAGGAGTAGAAAGGTGAATTTGGGAATCATCAGCATAAAAATGGTACTGAAATACATGGAGGAAATAAGAGAACCAAGGGACTGTGTGTAGAGAGAGAAAAGTAGAGGACCCAGAACAGACCTTGGGGAACACCAACTGAGAGTTGAATAGGGAAAGAGGAGAAGCCATTAGAACAAACACTTAATGAGCGATGTTGAATATGTGTGGAGAAGAAAAGGGAGGAGTCAGAAATGACCTCAAGGTTGTGGGTCGAAGAAACAGGAAGAAGAAGAGTGTTGTCAACAGTGATAGAGAAAGGAGAAAGGGGGGAGGAGGGTTTAGGGAGAAAAATAAGAAGTTCAGTTTTAGCTATATTCAATTTTAGGTGGCGGTGAGACATCCAGGCGGTGATGTCAGTTAAGCAATTAGAGATACGAGTTTGGCATGAAGGTGAGATGTCAGGTGTAGATAGATTTGAGAGTCATCAGCATAGAAATGATACTGAAAGCCATGGGAAGAGGTGAGGGCACCAAGAGACTGTGTATAGAGAGAGAAAAGGAGAGTGCCCAGAACATACCCTTGAAGTACACCAACTGAGAGAAGGATGGCAGTAGAGGAGAAACCTCCAGAACAAACACTGAAAAAGTGAATGGAGAAATAAGAGGACCAAGACAGTACAGGGCCTCTAATACCAAGAGAGGATAAAGTGTCAAGGATTAAGAGGTGGTCAACAGTATCCAAAGCAGTATAAAGATTGAGAAGAATGAGAACCGAGTAAAGGCTTTTGGACTTAGTAAGGAACAAATCATTGGAGACTTTGGCAAGAGGCATTTCAGTAGAATGGAATGGATAAAAAATGGATTGAAGTGGATCAAGGAGGGCTTAAAAGGAGAAATTTGAGATAGCAACAGAGAACTGCACATTCAACAATTTTGGAAATGAATGGGAGAAGAGAGATGGTTCAATAATTAGAAGGACAAGTAGGGTCAAGTGAGGGTTTTTTGAGGAGAGGAGTGATGCTTGAAGGCTGCATGGAAGGTTGCAGTGGAAAGTGAAAAGTTGAGAATATGAGAGATGGAAGGGATGATGGAGGAGGAGATGGAGTTGAGGAGATGTGTGGGGATAGGATCAGAAGAACAGGTAGTGAGTTTAGAGGAAGAAAGAAGAGAAGTTTCCTCAACATTTTAGAAAAGGATGAAAAGGTGATAGGGGTTGAGGGGAAAAGATGGTAATGGAGAGGGGGAAGAGGGTGGTGAAGAAGATTTAGTGGGGAAATGAAGAGTAATCTTATGCACTTTGTCATGGAAATAGTCTGCTAGGGTTTGGGCAGAGAGAGAAAGAAGGATTGGAGGATCTTCCGGGAAACGGGGGCTCCTTTTTCCAGTTTGGCACACTGCTGGACATCCCCATATGCAACATTGCATGCACTAGATGTCCCCACTCCATTATTCTGTAGCTGGGACACCAATGTGGTCGGGGCCGTGGATGTCCAAATTGGGGTTGTCTATGTTTCTAAAACCAGGCTGAACATATACATCCCCAACATTTTTCTGTACGTTTCACCCTGGACATCCCAGATTACACTTGGACGTCCTTTCTAAAATTCCATTTTGCCTAGAGGAATAAAAATAGGTTGGTGATAAATTTAAAAAATTAGTGAAATGAAATAAAAATAACTCTATCTCCAAGTCCCTGGTAGTCTAGTGGTTATTGTTAAGAGCCTACTTGCATTAAGCAACACCCTGCCTCGTGTAGACAGGTATGTAAAAAAAACACTCCCAAGCCTCCCAAAAATAGGCCTTACCTGGAAAGCTTCTTTTCATATTCTCTTTTTGCTCTCTTTACTAATGCCTTGCATTTTATTTGCCAATGCTTATAATGTTTCCTATGTCCTTTATGGAGTGGAGGAGGAGCCTAGTGGTTAAAGCAGTTGCTTAGTACCCAGTAGATCAAGGGTTTGATTTCCACTGGCACTCCTTGTAACTTTGGGCAAGACATTTTACCCTCCATTGCCTTGGAAGAAAAGGCCTGGCAATCTACTTCTGGTGATATATTGCCAAGAAAACCCAGAGGCAGCTGGGTCCCCAGAAATCAGCACTGACTTGACAGCACTAAAAAAATAAATATGTTCTTCATTTTGTTTCTTTTTCCATTTTTTGAAATATTTATTTTTGGCTCTCATAGCCTCTTTCTTCTCATCTTTTAACCTTGCTGGCTGTCATTTGTCCTTCTTCCCTCCTTTTTTAATGCATGGGATATAGTATAGATAATCATGTTTAATGAGAAAAAAGTCAACATGGATTTAGCAAAGGTAAGTCTTGTTTCACCAATCTGCTACATTTTTTGAAGATGTGACTAAACAGGTAGATAAAGGTGAATGGTGGACACAGGATATCTGGATTTTCAGAAAGCCTTTAGAAGGTCCCTCATGAGAGGCTATTGAGGAAATTAATGCTACACTGTATATTCTAACCCTTTCATCTTAATTTTTAGGCTTTTAGCATTTGCATAGAGATATTTCAAGGTATGTTCATTTGAATTTACAACCTTCATAGCAGTTGTCAGGGATAATTTGCATTTTCAACTCTCCGCTCTTTATTTAAAGGTACCTGGGCTATTTTAACCTTTTTTACAACCTCTCTATCAGGATGCCCTAATTTCTGTGTTTTCATGGTATCCATGCTTTCCCCCATGTTGTAGCTTAAAAGATGCTCTATCTCCTTTTTGAAAGTTAGCACCAATAGCCTGGTACCACCTTGGTTAAGATGAATCCCATCTTTGCAGAATAGGCTCCCCATTCCACAGAATGTTGCCCAGTTCCCAATAAATGTAAAACCTTCCTCTCTGCTCCTTTTTCTTTTCCACTCATTGAGACGCTGGAACTTTGCCTGTCTCTTGGGTCTAAACCTCTGCCAGTACATGTGTAAGCCATCTCTCCTACCTCTTTCCAATACTACACCTATCTGTCTTCTGCAATGTGGGGTTTGGCGTAGCCAAAACATCATGCCCTGATAGCATACTCTGCTACATGGGCGGTCCAGTGTCTCCACGGCCCCATTCTGATTGCAATGCTGATCTCAGAAAAGACATACTCTGCTGCTGCTCATGTGATTATATTTATACTTTCAAAAACCATGGGGACAGCACTACAACCTGTGGAATTCTGCAAGAACTAAGATTTTTGAAGGAATACCCTAGTGCTTTCTGTTCTACAAGCCCAAGGCAAGGTGCCCACATTTTTCTGAATGCTCTTGTGCATCTACAGGAAATGTAAGAGGTTGTAGTACTCGCAGTGTACACAGGGGGGAATCAGTATCATGTATTATAATACTAGCACACTGCCACTTTTTGGCTGCTGCTAGTATGGACCTCCACAGATAGACTAGATTTGAGGAGTAGCCTAGTTGCCAGTTGAGAGACAGGGAAACTAGAGTTCAAACCCCATTGATGTGCCTGTTGACCTTGTGAAAGTCAATTCACCCTTCATTGCCTCAGGTACAAACATGCAACTAGATTTACTAACCTACATTAATGTATAACTGTGAGGTATGAGTAAATAGGCCCCTTGATAATAATGGGACGTGTGGCAAGTAACAAATCATAAGGTGCATTGAAATGATATTGCCAATCTGGCCCTTAGTTTGTAATCCTGTGGGGACTGGGAAATACCTACTGTACCTGAAAGTAACTCATCTTGAACTAGCAATAAAAAATAATGTGCTAAATCCTAATAAATACCATGAATCTAGAAATATTTTATTATAGATGATCGCAAGAACATATGAACCTAAGAAAAGCCATATTGAGTCAGACCATGGTCCACTGAATTCAACATCCTCTTTCTGATAGTGGCCACTGGGTCACAAGTATCCGACAGACCTCCAAACCAAATTTCTTATAGTTCATTTCAAAAGATAAGCGCTGGCTCTCCCAACTTTACCTGGCTAATAATTTTTTTATGGCCTTGCATTCCACTATGTTAGTC
Source organism: Ichthyophis bannanicus (assembly GCA_033557465.1). NCBI lineage: Eukaryota > Metazoa > Chordata > Amphibia > Gymnophiona > Ichthyophiidae > Ichthyophis > Ichthyophis bannanicus. The sequence goes on along the minus strand of CM066031.1, from coordinate 242,445,615 downwards.
ACCTTGACCCCATCTTCCAGCAACGGATTCCACAGCTTAATTCTGGAATTAGCCATATCATACTGGCAAAGGTTTCACTGCTAAGACAATATTCCATTTATAAAAAAGTAGCTTAACAAGTAGTTTTTAAGTGATGAAAAGCAAATGCTCGATGGTAGAATTCGCCTTTTCCAATGAGCGTGATTATTCCATTATTCTTGAAAGGAGTTCAGAGACCAACTTAATTGACTACTATTGGCATACAGAAATATTTTTTTTAAAGCGCAGTCAAGTCAGTGCTGACTCCTAGGGGCATGTTTACTAAACGGCGCACCTGTGCGGGGCGCACCTGAGCGCCCTAAAATGATGCATTTAAGTGCTCTTAAACGCCCCGTACACGTGCGGGTCACATTAACGGGCCCCGCACACGTGCGCCGAAAACGCGCACGTTTGCGGGGCGCTCATGTGCGATAGAGGCGTGGAAAGGCGAAATGAGGGCGGAGGAAGGCCCCCGAGGGGCGGAGAGACGGGGTCAATGGGTGGAATGTGGGAGGGGAGAGACTCCCCGCACAGGAGCGTGCCCGAATTTACAAGGAAAAAATACCGCGAGTGAAACACTCGCGGTAGAGCGCATTTAAAGGGAAGAGAAACCATTTCCGTCAGCAATGTACAGCAAAATCGGGGAAACCTAAAAGACGTGAGCAGTGTGATACATGTGCACAGAAAAAAATAGCAAACATGATATGAAAATGACCACAATAAATTCAAAGAAAATTATAATCCAGCTGAGCAACAGTGATATTAATGGGCAACCATACAAAACACTCCCAGGAAAGCTCCAAAAAAAAGAAATGAATTTTGGAAGGGTCTACGCTCCGTAGACTCATTCAAAAGCACTGCATTTTAATGGAGCTTTCCTGGGAGTGTTTTCTAGGTTGCCCATTGATATCACTGTTGCGCAGCTTGGTTATGGTTTCCCTCCCCTTTTTTGTAGGGCATTTGTGAGGTTTATTTGCACCTTTGTCCCCATACAAGGTCAACGAGCCCACAGTAAAATTGTGAAGAGCAGGGTGTCTGACCCGTGCGGCCAGGTATCACATCTCCAGAGACTGCACTGTTTCTGTGGCCACAGTGTGGTGCAGCGGACACAGCCAGTACCTGTAGGACCAGAGAACCACAGGTTCAAAACCCAGCTGGGGCTCCTGCCAACCCAGTCCCCATCATGTTACCCACCACTAAACAGTGAGAATACAGACACTCTTTTATTGCAGAGAACATAAGCATGGTCCCAACACCTATATTTTACCCTACACCGCACACAAACCATAACAATGGGCATTGCCTACAGCCAAGTCCCCCAAAGTCAGTCCTGGTGTGCTACAACTCACTCAGGTCATATGTTTTTCCCAGATAGGAACATGTCTGCATGTTTGCGGAAGGGTACAGGTGGCGGAGGGGGCAGTGGCTGCAAACCACAGCAGACAGTGGCCTAGCCCTGTGCAGGCTGGCACCGTCCACCGCAACAGACAGGCTCTGTCGGATGTACAGTCATGTACTCCCCAGGAAACACAACATATCTGTGGCAACACAGTGGTGCAGTGCACACAGACAGTGTGTGCAGGAACAGATGGTCACAGGTTCAAAGCCCAGCTGGGGCTACTGCCAATCCAGTCCACATATTTTTCCTACAACTAAACCGTGGTAGTAAGGACAAAACTGTATAGCTAGGAACATATGCATGATTAATACACCTATATTTTACCACAGCACTCACAGACACCATAAACAGGCGCATTATCTGGAGCAGAGTCTCCCAAATGCAGTCCTGGAGGGCCCCACACCATTCAGGTTCCATGCTGCCTCTAACAAAGATGCCTGTGCTGCATAGCTATGCACCACCCCCATGGTATGCAGATGTAGCTCATGCATATGTATGAGGGATAGCATGAAAACCAGAACAGTGTGTGGAACACCAAGACTGGATTTGGGGAACTCTGTGAAATGGGTTTTCCAGATAAGGACATGTCTGCATGTTGGCTGAGGGGTACAGGTGGTGGAGGGGGCATTGGCTGAAAGACACAGCAGACAGTACAGTAGGCGTGTGCAGTCTGGCACCGTCCACCACAACAGACATGCTCTGTTGGATGTACAGTCATGGACTCCCCTGTGAATGCAGCATATATGTTGCAAAACGTTGCTGCAGTGGATACAGACAGTGTGTGCAATAACAGAAGGTCACAGGTTCAAATCCTGTATGTGGCTCCTGGCCAACTAGGTCACATAATTGTACCCCTCTAAAACAAGCCAGTAAAGAGTGGCTATTTGCTGATGAGAACCTAAGATCGTATCCCATATGTGTAGTTTTCCTTCAACAGTAGCCACCACATAAGCATGTGCATCACCTACAGCAGAGTCAACCAAATGCAGTCCTGGAGTGTCAATTGTTAGTTAAGTTTTATGCAGTCTCCAATATAAGGCCATGTGAGCATGTTGACGGCAGAGCAATTGGTGGCAGCTGTTGACACCATGGCATACTCCTTTTTAAGTGGGTGGTGTGGAGTGCAACAGACAGGGTCAGTGTGACAAACACCCATGCATATCCCTGTTGCAAGACGGTGGTGCAAAGCACACAGCCTTTGCCCTCAGGAGGTGAAGGTCACAAGTTCAAATCCTGTGTGTCGTCCCTGGCCAAAAAGCCCCCACGATTGTGACATCGCACAATTTAAAGCAACATAAAATAATCTGTAGTGCAGGTAATGCAAAGATGGCCAATACATGTATTTTTCCTGAGAAAGTGTACATATATGAGAAACATGTGCATCACATAGAGCAGTTTCACTCAAATGCAGTCCTGAAGTGCCTCAAATCATGCACATCTTATGATGTGTCAAATAAAGATGGTGTTGTTCAATGTAATGTGTTGGTCCATGGTATGCAGATATATCTCATGCATATTCCGTAGGCACACTTGGGAAAAATGAACAGTGTCTGACTCAACAGGACTGTATTTGGGTACCTCTGCTGGACAGTACTGGCCATCAGGAGAATAAATGAATAGACCCACAGGCTCCATGATCCAAAGCCTATTGGATATACATGATATTGGGCCTTGCGTACATCTCACACTAGTAGTAAGTGTGCACCTTAGCGCTGTCACCATAAACCTGGTAATTCAATACACATATAGCAACATGTTGAACAGATTAGTAGCAGATATCAATTTCTAGGTAAAGCACAATATGGTGATTGAGTGTTATGACACCAATATGTTTGATGTTTGTGGAGTGTGTCTCACGTCTGGTGTTCGACAATGTGTCCCACATTGGGGTGTGACAGCAACAGTATTGCATACCATAGCTATGCCTGCACTGTGTCCAGGACTGCTGAGTTGGCCTAGACTGCAAAAGCTATCTATAGTAGCACAGTGATGGCCTAGCTGTGGGATTGTGTGTCTGTACATCCAGTGTGTGATGTCTGCAAGACCTTACTCAGCCCACAATGTTTGTACTGTGTCCAGTATTAGCTTGCCAATGTGCATAATGAGAGCTAGGTATTGTGGGTATACCCCCGACAGGCTGGCCTGGGCTGGATGCATGAGCGCAGAACATAGGGCAATGTAGCAGACATCGTAGTGTGTGGTCATCAGCAGCATGGACAAGGTAGCCCCTGCATGTCCTCCTGGAAGGTCACTCTCACCCTGACTAAGCAGTTACCATGGCGTGGCTAGGGCAGCCATAGTGCCAACAGCATCTCTTGTAAGTGATATGTATGGGTTTCCTTTTGGTGCCGAATCACTTGCTAAACTGCTTGGTGATTGTGCAGACATCCCAGTTTTGGGTGCGCACATTTCCTCCAGTAGTATGCACTATGGGCTAGCTAGCAGACCGAATGCATCTAGTATGTGTAAGGTTGCCACACCTTCAGGGGTGCATCGGCTGCAGTGTTCCACTATTTGCTGGAGGACAATGTCAGATAGTTGTGGTGGTGTGCTGCTGATCATTTTTAGGCCTGCCATTTGTCTGCTGTCACCTTATGGATGTGCATAGAAATCCATGTACCACGTTTATGTTTGGTGTTATGTTTATCTTCTCTCAGCTGGACCCAGTTTATCATTTCCCACCAGCAGCGCCATTGCAGTATTGTGGATGTGTTGTTGGGTGATTATGCGTTACAGTGGTTAATGTATGGGCTGTTACTGAAGCCGTCTATCTGTCCAACACACCTTCCACCCCCTCCCCCCAATTACATAACATATGTGAGCATTGGCACCACACAGCATAAGACCAATGTGGGTGCTGCAAATTGCTGAAGGTGTAAACGTCACAGAGAAATATCAGATGGCCACAAGTGTATTTGGCAGTGCATCTACAACAACTACCCATCACACAGTGTCACTGATGTGCACCTACGCCATAGCCTATCCCACCTAAGCTAGGTGCTGAGGACATGGTGCTGTGTGTCCACTCTCAATCTCAGGGTGAGCACGTGACCCACACAATGTAACAGTCAATAGCAACTCTGTGTCATCAACCTACACGTTCAGTAATTATATACAGGTTGAGGTGGGTATCTGGCTGCATAAATCATCTTGCTGTTATTTGTAGACGGATGATTTACATGTGCAGTGCATCATGGGTATGTGTGGTTAACCCCATCTTGGTAAAGAAAGCCAACAGGTCATGTGTTGGCCTGTAGTCCACCTGCAGGCAGCCAGGGGTGTATTAGCAGCTATGGCAGTGGTTCTGACCCAGTCCTCCCTGAAAGCCTAGGCAAGATGGGTGTTTATGAACGCACAAATTAAGATGCAAGATATATATAAGTAATCGCGATCTTTTGTCAAGCTGAGTGGTGTGTGGCACTCCAGGACTGCTTGTCAACACTCCTGGACAACACCTCTGTCATCAACCATCGTAAGTGGCCAAGGTCATGATGTGTAAGACATCAAAAAGGTCAGATAGAATGTGTAGCATGCATCTTTGCCTGTCACCACCAACAACATAGTTTTTCAGTATACAACTGCATGGTGGTGGTGAGAAATTACAAAGTATGTGACACAGTCTATCTATGCCTTCCATGTCTATGTCATCTGTGCTTTGCACACTCACACGCCTAAATGACAGAGGTGTAAGGCAGGTGTCCTCAGAGCCAGACCTATCGAGCCACAAAACACTCAGGTTGCAGGATAGCTCTGATGCATAGCGATCTCATGTGTAGTCATTAGGCCTATCCAGATTACCAGACAGACCAAGGGGTTCAAGGAGGACTGCTCCACAACCGCAGAGCTATGGAGAGGTGGGTCACCTGTGATCTCACAGTGTCTTGAGGCAAAAGTCATGCATCTGATCCCACAGTTGAGTAATGTGACATGTGTATCTGAGGCTTGTGTCAAATATTACGTCATTTGCTACTGCCAACAACACCCTCAGTGCTGTAGCCTGAACCTTCATCAAACGCACCCTATACGGTGGCAGAACTGGAACATGAGAAGGTGCTGTGGCGGAGACTGCAACTCATAATGCACTCTCTGGAGTGGCTCATAGAGGATCAGATGTGCCATCCAAGATTATTGCAATGTGACAGTGTGTTTGCTGTCAGAAGATAAACCATAACCCAAGGACACACAAACCACTGCTGATATTAGAGAGTAATGTCCCAGCAAGTCATATTGATTAGGCAGACTGTGTAAAGGGAAACAGTAGGTCTGTACCATAAGGAGAATTGGCAAATAATGTGGCACACGTCAGCCAGAATGTCTGTATGTCAGAACACCTACTTAAAATCAACGTGCTTGTCTGTCTCATGGCAAACCCCATCAGCTCAGTATGTGTGTTACGCAAACTAATGTGTATGTAGACTGTCCAGATAGAAACGGCCCCCAGCCCCTCCCCCCCCCCTTATGCCATCCCGAACATCATTGCTGGCCGCACATTGAGATGAACTACTGAACATGATATATTGGGACTCAGAGCTCCACATCACCAGGATGACTGTTAGACCACTCTGTTGTGCTGTGTGGTCTCCTGTGGATAGGGAGTGTTTGTGGTCTACCTTAAGCACACACAACCATATCACCATGGTGACTGATATGCCACTGTGATGGCCTCCATGACGCATGGGGATAGGGAGGCTGTATTAAACGGTGCAAGCACACACAAACATATTTCACGGTTGACGTATAGCCCACTTTGATGGGTCTCAATGACACCTTGTTGTGTTTGCATTTGTAGTGTCACTCATTGCAATGTCAAAGCCATAGTACATCACGTCATACGAAAGCCTAAGAAACATTGTGGAAGTGTTGATTACTTCAAGTACAAAATGTGTAGACACCATATGATCACAAACTATCTTATGTGTCTAAAATAGGTGTCACTCACCAGTGTATATGCAAATTGTGCTGCGAATGTGCATATGTCTATGCGCTGAAATGCGTATTTACGGTGCGCATTTGTACATAATACGTCACGCAGCAGCGCCAGTTGCGTGGCGTACATGACTGTAAACCAGTTGAAAAATGGGCCAGCTGCGGTGCGCAGTCACACGTATGACGTTGTTAAACTATGGTCGTTGCGCAGATGGACATCATAGGTTGCTATACGTTGCGTTTCGGGACGCAGATGGACGTTTGACATCGCTAAACCGCGCCATTTGCGGGGCACAGTTGTACGTAAGACGTCACTAATCTGCGCCAGTTGCGGCGCGCATGCGCGTGAATAACGCTGCGTGCAAGCACATGACAGTATCGGAAAATGGCGCCCAGACAAAGGAAGCCCTCCTTCACTCCACGCGAGCTGCGCTCCCTGGCCCGGCTGATTGCCAACAGGCAAGAGAAGCTGTTCCCCGGGCCCAGCAGGCAAAGGGACAGCTCCAAGGTCCGCAGGGCATGGGAGCGGCTACAGAGAAGATTTAATCGCCTCGCTGAATACCCAAGGGAGGTAAGTGTATGGGGGTAACTCATTGGAATCAGATATGTAGCCTGTGTCCATTGCAGATGTCCATGCTGGTAATATAAGGTTTTGTGAGTCAGGAATATCCAGCAGATGACCAGAAATCACATAATGTCTGTGTATCATATGTGACTGCTTTGTCCTGTACCCTGGTGTTGCTGGTAATGGTCACAGAGGTTCTGATGCTATGGAATCTGCTGCTGTGGCCCTGCAACAACATACATGAGGAATGTACGCCCATAAATCACCCTCAATCCATCAATACCACATCATATGGATATGGTGGGATGTGGATCTGGATCCAAACACCTTGTGTACAGCAATAGGCCATGTCACATGTAGCATTACTGGTATGTAAGTCCACCCGGTGATATGGGTTACTAAACAAACGTTGCTGAATAGGCCCCCCCCCCCCCCCCCCAATCCCCAGGGGTCCTGAGAGCTCATCACAGTGGCCTATCCATCACCCTTGAGATATGGTTCTGTGTGTGCAGACAATTGAAGATATATCCATCCTATCCCCATAAGACTACTGAGACCATCACAGTGAGTCACCTGTCATCCTGGCTAGATGTTGTTGTGTGCTGAAACAGTTTGCATTAGCCACCCTATCCCCAGGAGAAGACAGAGCCCATCACAGTGGGTCACCTGTCACCCTGGCTAGATGTTGTTGTGTGCTGAAACAGTTTGCATTAGCCACCCTATCCCCAGGAGAAGACAGAGCCCATCACAGTGGGTCACCTGTCAGATGTTGTTGTGTGCTGAAACAGTTTGCATTAGCCACCCTATCCCCAGGAGAAGACAGAGCCCATCACAGTGGGTCACCTGATATGTTTGTGTGTGCTGAAACAGTTTGCATTAGCCACCCTATCCCCAGGAGAAGACAGAGCCCATCACAGTGGGTCGCCTGTCATCCAGGGGATATGGTTGTGTGTGCTGAAACAGTTTGCATGAGCCACCCTATCCCCAGGAGAAGACAGAGCCCATCACAGTGGGTCACCTGTCATCCAGGGGATATGGTTGTGTGTGCTGAAACAGTTTGCATGAGCCACCCTATCCCCAGGAGAAGACAGAGCCCATCACAGTGGGTCGCCTGTCATCCAGGGGATATGGTTGTGTGTGCTGAAACAGTTTGCATGAGCCACCCTATCCCCAGGAGAAGACAGAGCCCATCACAGTGGGTCGCCTGTCATCCAGGGGATATGGTTGTGTGTGCTGAAACAGTTTGCATTAGCCACCCTATCCCCAGGAGAAGACAGAGCCCATCACAGTGGGTCACCTGTCACCCTGGCTAGATGTTGTTGTGTGCTGAAACAGTTTGCATTAGCCACCCTATCCCCAGGAGAAGTAATAGCTGTACACAGTGGTTGATCTGTCTATCTGGGTATATGTTGTTGAGTGCTGAAACAGTTTGCATTAGCCACCCTATCCCCAGGTGAAGACAGAGCCCATCACAGTGGGTCACCTGTCACCCTGGCTAGATGGTTGTGTGTGCTGAAACAGTTTGCATTAGCCACCCTATCCCCAGGAGAAGACAGAGCCCATCACAGTGGGTCACCTGTCACCCTGGCTAGATGTTGTTGTGTGCTGAAACAGTTTGCATGAGCCACCCTATCCCCAGGAGAAGACAGAGCCCATCACAGTGGGTCGCCTGTCATCCAGGGGATATGGTTGTTGTGTGCTGAAACAGTTTGCATTAGCCACCCTATCCCCAGGAGAAGACAGAGCCCATCACAGTGGGTCACCTGTCACCCTGGCTAGATGTTGTTGTGTGCTGAAACAGTTTGCATTAGCCACCCTATCCCCAGGAGAAGACAGAGCCCATCACAGTGGGTCACCTGTCATCCAGGGGATATGGTTGTGTGTGCTGAAACAGTTTGCATGAGCCACCCTATCCCCAGGAGAAGACAGAGCCCATCACAGTGGGTCGCCTGTCATCCAGGGGATATGGTTGTGTGTGCTGAAACAGTTTGCATGAGCCACCCTATCCCCAGGAGAAGACAGAGCCCATCACAGTGGGTCACCTGTCATCCAGGGGATATGGTTGTGTGTGCTGAAACAGTTTGCATGAGCCACCCTATCCCCAGGAGAAGACAGAGCCCATCACAGTGGGTCGCCTGTCATCCAGGGGATATGGTTGTGTGTGCTGAAACAGTTTGCATTAGCCACCCTATCCCCAGGAGAAGACAGAGCCCATCACAGTGGGTCACCTGTCACCCTGGCTAGATGTTTGAGAGCTGAAACAGTTTGCATTAGCCACCCTATCCCCAGGAGAAGACAGAGCCCATCACAGTGGGTCACCTGTCACCCTGGCTAGATGTTGTTGTGTGCTGAAACAGTTTGCATGAGCCACCCTATCCCCAGGAGAAGACAGAGCCCATCACAGTGGGTCACCTGTCATCCAGGGGATATGGTTGTGTGTGCTGAAACAGTTTGCATTAGCCACCCTATCCCCAGGAGAAGACAGAGCCCATCACAGTGGGTCACCTGTCACCCTGGCTAGATGGTGGTGTGTGCTGAAACAGTTTGCATTAGCCACCCTATCCCCAGGAGAAGACAGAGCCCATCACAGTGGGTCACCTGTCACCCTGGCTAGATGTTGTTGTGTGCTGAAACAGTTTGCATGAGCCACCCTATCCCCAGGAGAAGACAGAGCCCATCACAGTGGGTCACCTGTCATCCAGGGGATATGGTTGTGTGTGCTGAAACAGTTTGCATGAGCCACCCTATCCCCAGGAGAAGACAGAGCCCATCACAGTGGGTCACCTGTCATCCTGGCTAGATGTTGTTGTGTGCTGAAACAGTTTGCATTAGCCACCCTATCCCCAGGAGAAGACAGAGCCCATCACAGTGGGTCACCTGTCACCCTGGCTAGATGTTGTTGTGCTGAAACAGTTTGCATGAGCCACCCTATCCCCAGGAGAAGACAGAGCCCATCACAGTGGGTCGCCTGTCATCCAGGGGATATGGTTGTGTGTGCTGAAACAGTTTGCATGAGCCACCCTATCCCCAGGAGAAGACAGAGCCCATCACAGTGGGTCACCTGTCATCCAGGGGATATGGTTGTGTGTGCTGAAACAGTTTGCATTAGCCACCCTATCCCCAGGAGAAGACAGAGCCCATCACAGTGGGTCACCTGTCACCCTGGCTAGATGTTGTTGTGTGCTGAAACAGTTTGCATGAGCCACCCTATCCCCAGGAGAAGACAGAGCCCATCACAGTGGGTCGCCTGTCATCCAGGGGATATGGTTGTGTGTGCTGAAACAGTTTGCATTAGCCACCCTATCCCCAGGAGAAGACAGAGCCCATCACAGTGGGTCACCTGTCATCCTGGCTAGATGGTTTTGTGTGCTGAAACAGTTTGCATTAGCCACCCTATCCCCAGGAGAAGACAGAGCCCATCACAGTGGGTCACCTGTCACCCTGGCTAGATGTTGTTGTGTGCTGAAACAGTTTGCATTAGCCACCCTATCCCCAGGAGAAGACAGAGCCCATCACAGTGGGTCACCTGTCACCCTGGCTAGATGTTGTTGTGTGCTGAAACAGTTTGCATGAGCCACCCTATCCCCAGGAGAAGACAGAGCCCATCACAGTGGGTCGCCTGTCATCCAGGGGATATGGTTGTGTGTGCTGAAACAGTTTGCATGAGCCACCCTATCCCCAGGAGAAGACAGAGCCCATCACAGTGGGTCACCTGTCATCCAGGGGATATGGTTGTGTGTGCTGAAACAGTTTGCATTAGCCACCCTATCCCCAGGAGAAGACAGAGCCCATCACAGTGGGTCACCTGTCACCCTGGCTAGATGTTGTTGTGTGCTGAAACAGTTTGCATGAGCCACCCTATCCCCAGGAGAAGACAGAGCCCATCACAGTGGGTCGCCTGTCATCCAGGGGATATGGTTGTGTGTGCTGAAACAGTTTGCATTAGCCACCCTATCCCCAGGAGAAGACAGAGCCCATCACAGTGGGTCACCTGTCATCCTGGCTAGATGTTGTTGTGTGCTGAAACAGTTTGCATTAGCCACCCTATCCCCAGGAGAAGACAGAGCCCATCACAGTGGGTCACCTGTCACCCTGGCTAGATGTTGTTGTGTGCTGAAACAGTTTGCATGAGCCACCCTATCCCCAGGAGAAGACAGAGCCCATCACAGTGGGTCACCTGTCATCCAGGGGATATGGTTGTGTGTGCTGAAACAGTTTGCATGAGCCACCCTATCCCCAGGAGAAGACAGAGCCCATCACAGTGGGTCACCTGTCATCCAGGGGATATGGTTGTGTGTGCTGAAACAGTTTGCATGAGCCACCCTATCCCCAGGAGAAGACAGAGCCCATCACAGTGGGTCACCTGTCATCCAGGCTAGATGGTTGTGTGTGCTGAAACAGTTTGCATTAGCCACCCTATCCCCAGGAGAAGACAGAGCCCATCACAGTGGGTCGCCTGTCATCCAGGGGTTATGGTTGTGTGTGCTGAAACAGTTTGCATGAGCCACCCTATCCCCAGGAGAAGACAGAGCCCATCACAGTGGGTCACCTGTCATCCAGGGGATATGGTTGTGTGTGCTGAAACAGTTTGCATTAGCCACCCTATCCCCAGGAGAAGACAGAGCCCATCACAGTGGGTCACCTGTCACCCTGGCTAGATGTTGTTGTGTGCTGAAACAGTTTGCATGAGCCACCCTATCCCCAGGAGAAGACAGAGCCCATCACAGTGGGTCGCCTGTCATCCAGGGGATATGGTTGTGTGTGCTGAAACAGTTTGCATGAGCCACCCTATCCCCAGGAGAAGACAGAGCCCATCACAGTGGGTCACCTGTCATCCAGGGGATATGGTTGTGTGTGCTGAAACAGTTTGCATTAGCCACCCTATCCCCAGGAGAAGACAGAGCCCATCACAGTGGGTCACCTGTCACCCTGGCTAGATGTTGTTGTGTGCTGAAACAGTTTGCATTAGCCACCCTATCCCCAGGAGAAGACAGAGCCCATCACAGTGGGTCACCTGTCACCCTGGCTAGATGTTGTTGTGTGCTGAAACAGTTTGCATGAGCCACCCTATCCCCAGGAGAAGACAGAGCCCATCACAGTGGGTCACCTGTCATCCAGGGGATATGGTTGTGTGTGCTGAAACAGTTTGCATGAGCCACCCTATCCCCAGGAGAAGACAGAGCCCATCACAGTGGGTCACCTGTCAACCAGGCGATATGGTTGTGTGTGCTGAAACAGTTTGCATTAGCCACCCTATCCCCAGGAGAAGACAGAGCCCATCACAGTGGGTCACCTGTCATCCTGGCTAGATGTTGTTGTGTGCTGAAACAGTTTGCATGAGCCACCCTATCCCCAGGAGAAGACAGAGCCCATCACAGTGGGTCGCCTGTCATCCAGGGGATATGGTTGTGTGTGCTGAAACAGTTTGCATTAGCCACCCTATCCCCAGGAGAAGACAGAGCCCATCACAGTGGGTCACCTGTCACCCTGGCTAGATGTTGTTGTGTGCTGAAACACTTTGCATTAGCCACCCTATCCCCAGGAGAAGACAGAGCCCATCACAGTGGGTCACCTGTCATCCTGGCTAGATGTTGTTGTGTGCTGAAACACTTTGCATGAGCCACCCTATCCCCAGGAGAAGACAGAGCCCATCACAGTGGGTCGCCTGTCATCCAGGGGATATGGTTGTGTGTGCTGAAACAGTTTGCATGAGCCACCCTATCCCCAGGAGAAGACAGAGCCCATCACAGTGGGTCACCTGTCAGGCTAGATGTTGTGTGTGCTGAAACAGTTTGCATTAGCCACCCTATCCCCAGGAGAAGACAGAGCCCATCACAGTGGGTCACCTAGATGTTGTTGTGTGCTGAAACAGTTTGCATGAGCCACCCTATCCCCAGGAGAAGACAGAGCCCATCACAGTGGGTCGCCTGTCATCCAGGGGATATGGTTGTGTGTGCTGAAACAGTTTGCATGAGCCACCCTATCCCCAGGAGAAGACAGAGCCCATCACAGTGGGTCACCTGTCATCCAGGGGATATGGTTGTGTGTGCTGAAACAGTTTGCATTAGCCACCCTATCCCCAGGAGAAGACAGAGCCCATCACAGTGGGTCACCTGTTATCCTGGCTAGATGTTGTTGTGTGCTGAAACAGTTTGCATTAGCCACCCTATCCCCAGGAGAAGACAGAGCCCATCACAGTGGGTCACCTGTCACCCTGGCTAGATGTTGTTGTGTGCTGAAACAGTTTGCATGAGCCACCCTATCCCCAGGAGAAGACAGAGCCCATCACAGTGGGTCACCTGTCATCCAGGGGATATGGTTGTGTGTGCTGAAACAGTTTGCATTAGCCACCCTATCCCCAGGAGAAGACAGAGCCCATCACAGTGGGTCACCTGTCACCCTGGCTAGATGTTGTTGTGTGCTGAAACAGTTTGCATGAGCCACCCTATCCCCAGGAGAAGACAGAGCCCATCACAGTGGGTCACCTGTTATCCTGGCTAGATGTTGTTGTGTGCTGAAACACTTTGCATTAGCCACCCTATCCCCAGGAGAAGACAGAGCCCATCACAGTGGGTCACCTGTGGGAATATGGTTGTGTGTGCTGAAACACTTTGCATTAGCCTCCCCATCCCCACGAGGGCACCACTGTGTGTTACCAGTCATCCTGGTGATCTTGGTCTGTTTACTGTAAAGGTGGTAAACATTCTCCCTATCCCCTGCGGTGCAGAGATCGCATCATCGTGAACATTTACTCAAACGTCATATATGGTCTGTGTGCCCCGACAATTTCATACATCCACCCTATCAGCAGCAGACCAGACAGCCCCTCACAGTGTGTTCCCATTCATCCTGGTGACATCAGTGTGTGTCATTTAAAAGGTCAGAACGTAATCCATATCCAAAGGGGTGTGTACAGCTCATCACAGTGGTGTATCAGTCACCCGTAAGATATGGTCTGTGTGACCAGACAATTTCATACATCCACCCTAACACCAGGGGAACAGAGAGGCCATCACACTGTGTTCCCATTCATCATGGTGATATTGCTGTGTGGAATGTAACAGGTCAAACCAGTCTCCGTATCCCCAGGGGTGTGGAGAGTTCATCACAGTGGGCTATCAGTCACCCTTACTATATGATCTGTGTGCCTAGGCAATTTCATACATCGACCCCATCATTAGCAGACTACATAGGCAATCACAGTGTGTTCCCAGTCATCCTGGAGATATTGTTGTATGTAATGTAAAGTTGAAGAACATTCTCCCTATCATCAGGGGTGCTGAGAGGTCATCACAGTGCTCTATTGGTCACCCTGTGGATATGGTTGTGTGTGGCAACACAAAATAGTTCACCATCCCTATCCCCAGGAGAATACAGAGCCCATCACAGTGGGTTCCCTGTTCACATCGTGGTATTGGGTAGTGTAATGTAAAAGGTCCAAAACGTCTCGTTATCCACAGGTGTGCTGTGAGGTCATCACAGTGGCGTAACAATCACCCTGGAGATATGGTTGTGTGTGTTCTCACAGCTTCCTTTGTTCTCCCTATCCCCTGGAGTGCACGGAGCCCATCACACTGGGTCATCTATCACCCTGGAGATATGGTTGTGTGTGCTTTAACAGTGTGCTGTGTTCCCCCTATCCCGTGGGTCCAGGCAGCCCATCACACTGGGTCATCTGGCACCATGGAGATATGGTTGTGTGTGCTACAACAGTTTGCTTTACCCTCCCTATCCCCTGGAGTGCACGGAGCCCATCACACTGGGTCATCTATCACCCTGGAGATATGGTTGTGTGTGCTTTAACAGTTTGTTGTGTTCCCCTATCCCGTGGGTCCAGGCAGCCCATCACACTGGGCCATCTGGCACCATGGAGATATGGTTGTGTGTGCTACAACAGTTTGCTTTACCCTCCCTATCCCCTGGAGTGCACGGAGCCCATCACACTGGGTCATCTATCACCCTGGAGATATGGTTGTGTGTGCTTTAACAGTTTGTTGTGTTCCCCTATCCCGTGGGTCCAGGCAGCCCATCACACTGGGCCATCTGGCAACATGGAGATATGGTTGTGTGTGCTACAACAGTTTGCTTTACCCTCCCTATCCCCTGGAGTGCACGGAGCCCATCACACTGGGTCATCTATCACCCTGGAGATATGGTTGTGTGTGCTTTAACAGTTTGCTGTGTTCCCCTATCCCGTGGGTCCAGGCAGCCCATCACACTGGGTCATCTGGCACCATAGAGATATGGTTGTGTGTGACTAACAAGTTATATGCATTCCCAATATCCCCAGGATTCCAGTGACTATGGTAATGTGTCCTGTTAGTCACCCACTTGCTATGGTGTATGGAGCTGATGATGTGTGTTCGGATACACCACCCCCAGGGGGCCAATACCGGCATGCAATGGTGGGTATGTTAGAAAGATATTGTGTTTGTTCATGGCACAGAGGTTGTACGTACCCCATAGTTTTGGAGGTCAATATATCATCACACATGTCTCCGATGTCTGCAGATGATATGGTAGGGGACGATGTTTATGTGTGTAACAGCACCCCATCCCCATGAACCATGTCAGAAGCTAACAAACACCTGCAACAGATCTATGTCCCCACACCATCATGCAAATGTTGTTTCAGCATTTATACACATAATAGAAAGCCAAACCTATGACACACATGGACATCAGTGATGTTCGTCCAATGATCACCTCAGCAGGTGTGGTTGACCAACACATACATAAAACTACACATGACCACTGTTGTTCACAGATGTTATGGTGATATTGCCCATGTCTATGGTGTTGTAAACACACATGTGGTCTGCACAGCAGGGCTACGGCCTACAAAGATAGCAATCTTCCATTACTCATACAGGGTCAATCCCACCCCCCACCCACATTATGCACATGTGAGGACATATGTCTGTTGCCCATGGCGATCCCCAATGACATGTGATGAACTATGCTATACATGAGACACACACACAACAGTGTGGCTGTAGCAGCAAAACATTGCCCACACGGCTGTGTGTCTTTATGGGTGACCCAGCAGAAGGTTGATATGTCACTAATGCACCCAACCTTTCAATTACCATCAACAGGTTGAGGATCTCCGGAAGAAGGGCAGGGAGCTGCGCCACCACCATGCCGGCTACCTGCAGCAAATCCAGGGTGAGAGCTCCCCAAAGGTTGCATCTGAGTCTTCTCAAAGTGTCACATCAGTAACAGATGTTGCAGTTGCCAGAAAAACCTGTGTGGCCACTGCATATGTAGACGTGCTGTATGTGAGACCTAACAGAGTTCCTATGCTTGTCGACCTCCACAGATGGTGATGTCCCAGAGGATCTTCCCACAACCTCCGCACCCCTCCTGAGACGTCCCCCCACACCACATGCAGACGAGGTGGTGGTCCTCATCACATCGGAGGAGGGGGAAGAGGAGGAGGAAGATGAGGAGGAGGAGGAGGAGGAGGAGGAGGTTTAGGAGGATGAGGAGGAGGTGGTGGTGGAGGCGCAGACACATCCACCTGCATCAGATGTCCCCCACCAGGGGCCAGATGGCCATCTGGAACGGCTGATTGGGGGGGTGCCAGGGGGGAGACAGGGTGTTGGGGATGTGGAGGGGGAGTGGGACGTTGTGGAGGGCTCAGGGGGGGAGAGGGTGCCAGAGGGGGTGTGGGAGAGTGATGTCGAAGACAGGGCATCACAGGGCACTGTGGGCTCCCCTCAGCCACAAAGGTTGCCTCAACCATGCAGGGCCCCACCCAGGGTCTACGCAGATGCCACCACACAAACACCTGGCACAATGTGTGTGTGGTTGGCAGATGCGTGGAAAACCTGTCTGGGGCCATGCATGCGATGGAGCAACGGCTCCACCAGCTGAGCCACTCACAGCAGTGGCTGGCGGGAGTTATTGAGAGGGTGGTAGCCGAGGTGGTCCGGCTACCATGTCGCCAACCACCCTCTCAATGGCGTCACTGGCGTCAGTAATGGTGCTAGTGACGTCCACATATGTGCCCTGTGTTGCCCTGTCTTCCATCACTGGGCATGTGGAGGGAGGGTGGGGGGCATGTCGGGTTGCGGGATTGTGGATGGGACATTGTTCAGGGCGTGTGGGAGAAAGGGGTGGGGAGGGTGAGTTTAGGGGGGGCGGGTCATGGTATTATCCCCCTTCCTACAAATGTACATAGTCACCCCTGTTTGGATTTGTTGTTATTAAACATATGTTCAAAACACCATGTAATGCTTGTGTGCCTCATGCAGCCTAGGACTATGGATGTCAGCATGTGATTTTTGTGGAGACATATATGTCTTCGAGGGGTAAACATGCTAGCGATAACTCCACTGTCTCCACAGTACATTTGGGGGTGACCATGTGTGTAGGTGTCTGATAAGAGGTTCCTGTGTCAGATGTTACACTGTAGCACCTGTCCCAGAGTCACACAACTCACACGTTAGCGAATACATGAACCACATATGTCAACATATGTCAACAAATGAATGATATTTGTTGTGAAGCTCTGCCACTGTCACATGCAGCAACATGGTGGGGTGTAGGGAATGTGGTCATTAAACTAGGCACGGCAAGGGTTACACATCTGCCACAAAATAGTCGTGTATGAGGGGTTGGACACCTTGATGCATAGGGCAACGACACAGGCAATGTCGAACATAGTTCCCCTGTTTGGACATGGATGTGTGTGCACACTGTGCCAGTACAGCTCACAGACTGTGCTGACACGATATGCACAGGACACCTTGCATATGTACTGTCACACCTCATCCGCCCCAGCCTTGACTGCTGGTATGTTTTGGCTCATGAGGGTGGTAGTTGTGCCGTGCTTGTATCAATACAAAGCACACATAAGACCTACTCTTCTGTTAGGGTTTTATTCCCCGTCCCTTTGAGGTTTTCTACTTTTACAACAGAAAGTAATAGCCTAACTTGGCTTATAACATAAAGGAACTGGATAACACAAATAGCTTTCTTCAGCATATAACGTCAAACAAAACAAAAGAACAAACAGCCTACTTTGTCTGTTTGGCTAGGGAGAGAGAGAGAGAGAGTTTTGTAGCCTTTGCTACCTGCACCTAGAATTAAGGTTACACAAACCTTTACCTTAAGGGGTACTCAGGTTCTTTTATAGTAAGAGAACATTCCATTAATTCAGTATCGTCTAATGTACCAGAATCGTCATATTCCATCAACTCTGGTCCGGAGGAATCTGCATTGCCCACGTCTAATGTGGAATAACTGTATGGCAGATTTGCCTCATTAGTTAGGAAGTTCCTCTTCCTCTGAATAGCACTGCTTCCCTGGGGAAGGTCACCAAACTCTGTATGCTGTTTACTAGAACCCTGCCCCCGCTGGTGCTTCAGTGGATAGCTTAGGTCTCTGCTTAGCTTGCTAGCTGAGTAATTGGGATACGCTCCCTGCTGGGTCTGCCTCAGCTCTCCCGATTCAGCTGTACCCGATTGCAAACTGTGTAACGGCGTTTCTCTTGGAGCTAAGAGTTCACTGTAATAAGGGATGTCTTCTGCTTCTCTCGGTAGGTGAAACCCCCTTCTTTTAATACATTTATAAACAGGAGAACACGTGCTATCAGCCTCTGAATGTCTAGGCTTTGTAAGGGTATTTTCTGCCTCCAAGACTGTTCTCTCTTAGAAGGCAGATATCCCTTATATCCCTTCTTTTCCCCTGAATCTGCTGTTGTAGTATTATGATATTTCCCTTGCCTTCTCTCAGAGCCACACAGGTCTCTGGCCTCTTTCCATAATTCCTCTCTCCAGGATTGCCTACTCGGCTCCTCTCTCCAGGATTGCCTGTGAGAACGCCTCTCTCTCCAAGGCTGTTGCTCTCTCCAAGCTTGCCTCTCTCTCCAAGCTTGCTTCCCACTCGAAGGTAGCCTCTCTCTCCAAGATTGCCTGTCACTCCAAGATAGCCTCTCACTCCAAGGTAATCTCTCACTCCAAGGTAGTCTCTCTCTCCAAGGTTGCCTCTCACTACAAGCTTGCCTCTCCCTACCAGGCAGCCTCCCACTGAATGTTTGGTAGTCCGTTTTATCCATGTATATTCTGACTCCACCTTTCTTCAGCTGCGCTTCATTAGGTGAAGCAGAGTCCCGTGCCTTACTCCCGGGGTGTGTCTCTCCAGGCTCTGGGCACGTGTGCTTTCGTTGTCCCTGGCAACTGTCACGCATTCCTTCATTCATCCTGTCACGTTTTCCTTGATCATTCATACTGCTCAGCATTCTTTCAGGCTGCCTTAGGTCCACCCTGTGACAGTACGCATCATAAACATAGTAGCCGCCTGTGGCTAGGTAGCTGCAGCACGGGACCGGTTTGCAACTAATGTAGTCCGGGCCTCCAACCCCGCCATGTCATAGATACACACGGGAACACATGGTCAGTCACTGGACACACACAGTGTATGTAGTTAATGCCAGCTGTTTATTGTCACAGCATTTACGTCATATTAATGTACCTTTACAAACATCTCAATGATAATTGTGTGATTTTCATCCCAGCCGTGTATGTGACACACCATGAACATAGGAGTGTCATCTCTGAGCCTTTCAAAAGAAACACATACAACATCCCCAAAACAAGGTGAAACATAGACATAAATGCTGCAAATGATCATTGCACCAGAGACAGGCTTTGACAAACATATTACAAACGGATGACAACATCATAGTTTAAGATCTACGTGGTCGGCCACGCCTGCCACGTTGGCCCCTCCTCCCTCGTGGGTCAATGGCCACCTCATGAACCGGTGGTGGTGGTGGTGGGGGTGGGGGTGCAGGTGCAGCTCGCCGTAGCACATCAAGTATGCCCTCAAGGGCTTCACATATCCGTGTGAGTGGCATGGCTCGTATCTCCGCACGTGACTGACGCAGCTCCTCACACACCTCCCTTGTGTTCTGCTGCACTGCCATGTGTATCCTGTCCAGAACGCGTATGATGCCTGTGCATGGGATACAGGGTGGTCAATGACATACCTCTCCACTAATACACCGTAGTACACAAACATGTCATGCACATCCAACACTATTGAATATGTGATAGGGCAGAGTCCAATTTTAACATGGATAGAGTTAACATACATATTTAACACAGTGTTAGAGGTATTCAAAGCCTAACTGACAATTTACAGGACCTGGATGTGTGAGGCCAAAACCACAATCTACAGGATCTGCATACACACCGAAATACTACAGACGTCACAACAGGATTGTGCAATGATAACTATCACCTTTCCATTGTGTAGGGGAGGTGCAGCATGCAGCACACACAAATAACTGTGATGAGCAGCATTAGGGAGGGACAGGGGACGGTATGGAACACGCCAGCAACAGGGAGACCACAGCTGGAGGGTTTATCACAATTGCTCATGGCTACAGGGGATAGTTTTGCAAATGTGTGGGATGCAATGTGAGGACAGGGATGTGACAGCTGACGTTCACACGTGCAGTGCTGCTGCACATATGTGAGACCTGCGGGTTTTAAAACACCTTATGTAACACAGAGGGCGGTTTTGTGGAGATGATACATTAGGCAATGTGATACACATGGAGGGTGTGGACAAAGCTGCCAGAGTCCCAGAGGGCCACACCATAGGTGGACCATAGCAAGGGACCAATGACGGTGCATGATGGGACATACACAGCTAGTGGTACGAACTGATGCGGACAGTGAAAGCCTGAGTTGACACGGTCCTGCTTAGGATGTCAGTAGGCATGATAGGTGGTGGCTGTTGTTTGTCAACTCTTTTACATCTCAACATAGGCATTTTTCAGACATATGTGTTGATGTGTGAGAGTTCCAAACAGTGTTAAGCCATACATTGCTCACCTATCTATTTGCACAGGGAGCGCCATTTCAGGTGTCACCATGCATCGGACACATTTGTCCCCAAATCCCGCAGGTGATTTGCCTACCCACCTCACCCCGCTGAGGTGTCCCCAATGACAGAATGGTTTTCCCTGCACCTCTCCCAATGTTCTGTTATTACCTCAGCAATGACTGAGATGACATGTAGATGGAGACTGTCTCCCTTCCGTTTCTGTTTAGGACACATAAGCGTATTTAATGATTTGCCTAGGCTCTGTTAGACACACGGGTGCGATGGATAGGATATCTATGCAAACCTTGTCCTAGAATAGACACAATGCAAACTATGTTTGTGTCTGCAAACCTTATGGCCCTCCAGAGGGACCTAGCAGAGTGAGGGCGTGTTCCCCCCCCCCCCATCTGCTACTGGTGCAACAACATGGCAATTACACAGTGAAAATTGTCAATTCATCACACAGCCAATGGGACTGTGTAGGTGAGGGCGTGACATGCGTAGGGGTTTGGCATGCGTTGGTTCCCAACACAATATGTGTTCCTAGTGAGGGTGTACAGCGTAAGATGGCATTTGTGTTGTGCTAGGACCCGTAATGGTCTATGGGGAGTCTGGAGCACGCATGAGTTGTGGAATGCAGGCCCATGTCTGCTGTACGGATATTGGAGTCTCAGAGATAGGCCTGCACATGAGATGTTTGGGGATGTAGTGTCTTACATTGTCTGGTGTGTCTTCTGGGGTTCCAATACCGATGCCTGTGTTGTGTGCACTATTTGTAGCATCATGGATGTTGTTATGCTTACATCACCGTGTGTGATGTTGATGTTGGTTTGACATGTGATGGGGTGTTGTTGTATGACAGGACTATGTATGGTGTGATGGGGACATTTGCTGAACTATTGGCTGATGAGGTGTTTCCAAACTGTTAATGGATGACTGAGGTTCCCCAGGAAATTGCCTGTTGCAAGGACTGCAATGCATTGGATGCTGGTTGAGTCAGGAACTGCAAGGCAGTTGATGCTGGCGAATGAACAGAATGTGATGGTGCCCTGACACTTTGCGCCAGAGACTTATATATGTTTTGGGGGGGGGGGTGATACATCTACCATACACCTGTTCCTGTGAGGTTATGAGTGGTTTGAGTAGGCCATGATAAGCACGTGAGCAACTGTGAGGGACGTGCGGGACAAACAACTGTGAGATGCTGGGTATGTTCAGGCAGCAGGTAAATGTTCTGATGGACACAACAATATTTTAGAGCCGGTCTGCCAACTAGACATGTGACGATTGTCACAGGGTGGACCTAAGGCAGCATGAACGAATGCTGAGCAGTATGAATGATCAAGGAAAAAGTGACAGGATGAATGAAGGAATGCTTGACAGTTGCCAGGGACAACGAAAGCACACGTGCCCAGAGCCTGGAGAGACACACCCCGGGAGTAAGGCACGGGACTCTGCTTCACCTAATGAAGCGCAGCTGAAGAAAGGTGGAGTCAGAAAATACATGGATAAAACAGACTACCAAACATTCAGTGGGAGGCTGCCTGGTAGGGAGAGGCAAGCTTGTAGTGAGAGGCAAGCTTGGAGAGAGAGACTACCTTGGAGTGAGAGTTTACCTTGGAGTGAGAGGCTATCTTGGAGTGACAGGCAATCTTGGAGAGAGAGGCTACCTTCGAGTGGGAAGCAAGCTTTGGAGAGAGAGGCAAGCTTGGAGAGAGAAACAGCCTTGGAGAGAGAGGCGTTCTCACAGGCAATCCTGGAGAGAGGAGCCTAGTAGGCCAATCCTGGAGAGAAGACTTGTGGAAAGAGGCCAGAGACCTGTGTGGCTCTGAGAGAAGGCAAGTGAAATATAAGACAACTACATCAGCAGATTCAGGGGAAAAGAAGGGATATAAGGGATATCTGCCGTCTAAAAGAGAAGAGTCTTGGTGGCAGAAAACTACCCTTATAAAGCCTAGACATTCAGAGGCTGATAGCAAGTTATCTCCTGTTTATAAAGGTGTTAAAAGAAGGGAGTTTCATCTACCGAGAGAAGCAGAGGAAATCCCTTATTACAGTCAACTCTTAGCTCCAAGAGAAACGCCGTTACACAGTTTGCAATCGGGTACAGCTGAATCGGGAGAGCTGAGGCAGACCCAGCAGGGAGCGTATCCCAATTACTCAGCTAGCAAGCTAAGCAGTGACCTACGCTATCCACTGAAGCACAGCGGGGGCAGGGTTCTAGAAAACAGCATGCAGAGTTTGGTGACCTTCCCCAGGGAAGCAGCGCTATTCAGAGAAGAGGAACTTCCTAACTAATGAGGCAAATCTGCCATACTTTTATTCCACATTAGAAGTGGGCAATGCAGATTCCTCCGGACCAGAGTTGATGGAATATGAAGATTCTGGTACATTAGAAGATACAGAATTAATGGAATGTTCTCTTACTATAAAAGAACCTGAGTACTCCGTCAGGTAAGGTTTTGTGTAACCTTAATTCTATGTGCAGGTAGCAAAGGCTACAAACTCCCTCTCTCTCTCCCTAGCCAAACTGACAAAGTAGGCTGTTTGTTCTTTTCTTATGTTTGACGTTATATGCTGAAGAAAGCTATTTGTGTTATCCAGTTACTTTATGTTATAAGCCAAGTTAGGCTATTACTTTCTGTTGTAAAAGACGAAAACCTCAAAGGGACGGGGAATAAAACCCCTAACAGAGGAAACAGTCTTATGTGTGCTTTGTATAGATACACGCACGGCACAACTACCACCCTCATGAGCCAAAACCATACCAGCAGTCACGGCTGGGGCGGGTGAGGTGTGACACGATGCTGAGTGAGCACACCTCATGCACAGTCCTGCTGGATGTGACTGGGGCATTTTGCAACTTGGAAATGGCAGCTAAATATGTCAGACTACACGTGTTTATTATATTTTAATAGCCACATGGAGGTTTAACATAACTACAGACATTATGTTGTTCAGTGTGTTTTTTGCAAGCGACAAAGTATGTGTCGCTGTAGTGATTGATAATAGATGTCATTATTGCGACCTCAGATCTCATTCACATGTTACCCTCTACACTGTTGGCTCTCATTCCATGGTTGCCTTGTTTGTCTCGGGTTTTTAATGTTTTCTCCTAATGTAAGTGTGGTTTGGTAGCTGGTGTATGATGTTGTATGGTTGTCTTTTGAAAGGCAAATGAGGGCATTTTGAGTCTCTCACTCAGAACTGACATTGGCAATTGCTACCATTCCCCAGTACGTTCTGTAATGTCCTCTGTGATATTGTCAGTGTTGTGGTTTGCAAGGTTGTGTATGGTGATATCTGTATGCAGGTATTGGGGTCAGGATACAGTGTGTATGATATTGCCTCTACATGTGCAGGCGTTGTAGAGGTTCCACCTGTGTATTGTCATGTGCAATACATTAGTCCTCCTTTGTAACCATGTGGCTCATTAATATGCATGTGTCATACTCATCATTGTATGGTTACATACAACACCCATGTCACGTTAGCCACCTATGATAATGTGGACCATCACAGACTAATGACACATAGACCCTCAATCAGACTGGGATGTATTTGTTCACAGCGGATGCGATTTGGTGATGGTTTGGTGGGGTTGCTGACAGGGAACATGTTTATGGGCTTGACTGTGTGCAATTCAGTATATGTTATTTTTGAACCTCCCTGGGAAATAGCACTATGTGTTCAACCAAAACAAACAGATATAATAGGTGTAATCTTAATACACCTCTGTGACACAATGAATATGTGTGACCTTACGCATATGATGAGATCGCTGCATATGCCTATTTGCCCCTTACCTGGGAAGCCAGATTGTGGGTAATGTTGGCTTTGTGTGGTACCATCACTGAAGAAGGTTACCTTGACTTATATATGGTCTTTGTTTTGGGTGACTATGGGTTATTTTGTCATACTGTTGTTTACAAGACTGTGAGTGTCTGCAATGAGGCATACTGGTGTCAGGCCAATGTCCTGCATCTCGTAATTAACTGATTGACCTGCTTCCACGTACACACCATTGCTCCTAGGGTCTGCATCTGTGTGTCTCACCTGACCGTAGGCTGTTGTTATTTTACAACATGCTAACCTCATTTACTATAGGCCAGAACATTTCTTCCACACATGTCCCATATACATGACCCATACATGTAACACTGTGTACAGTAACGTAGCAACACCAGCACACAAACACCAACTACAGATTAGTGCTGCTTGTGTTGTGGTTGTGACAGTCATTTTTTACCCACCGTTCAGCATCGCGATGTGTTGATGCACCATAGGTCCCCTCATCTCTGCCCTCATCATCTCTGGGACAGATGTAGCTGTGTCTACGGACACGCTGGGTTGTTGCGTCTGCTCGATTGCTGCAGCCCCCAGGGTGATATGGTGTGTATGGGTTGATCCAGGGACCCCGCACCTGCACTTATGCTGCCCCCTGAGACTGCAGGTTCTGCCTCGAACAGACTCATTGGGATTGGGATTGGGATGTCCACATGCTCCTCCTCCTCAAAACATCCTCCCCCTCCTGCAACACCTCCTCCTCCTCAGCCAACTTATCACTGAATTCACCAGTATTGAGAACAATCAGAGTGAGAACTGCAATGTTTAAACAAAACACATATGTGTACATGTGTGCTACAGACACCACAGACATGATTTGTTGGGTTGGCGCAATTGTGCTGCATACAGTACCCAATACACCATCCCATACGCGTGTTTCCACACCATGTAGTTTGTTCCTGCGGCACATGTGGTATGCTTTGGCTTAGCAATGATTGCATGTTTGCCATGTTTTCTGGTCATGTTTCCATTCCACATGTTTCACCATCCCCTCCATTTCGGCATCTATGCCAGATATGCAGACACATGCCTGTGGTGCCCACACCCTCACATCTGATTTTGCCATACACTGTATGTCTGCCTTGGATAGTGAATATGGGCACATATGTGTTTCAGACATGTTATGTGCTCATTGCTACATGTGAGTGACAGGGACCCATTGTGCAGCGGACGACAGGTGGCTTGCTCCTCTGCCCCACTGAGATGCACATGTTGCACTGTGTTGATACAATGACACCCAACATGACATGATCAATGGCCCCCACACTCATACAGGGGATGGCAATCACAGGTGCGGTGTTGGTGTGGTCACCGGTGTGTGGGGTTTCATAGTTACAGTATGTGTAGGGGATGGTTTGTGAAACAAAGTGTTTATGTTGACCAGGGACCTGTCAAACAAACAGGTTGGAGAAGGCTTTTTTTTCACACAAACATGTGCCACCAGGATAGCAAAATGAGGTTGGATTTGTTCACACATCTGTACGTGTCTGTGCAGATGACAGATCTGCTGAGGAATGCTAATAGTTCACCTGAACCTGTAGGTGACACTTAGGGGCATGTTTACTAAACACCGTTGCCTGTGCGGGTTCCCGTTAGTGGTGCGGGTGCCATATAAGGAGTGGGCGGGCCAGCCAGAAAAAAGGAAAAAACGGACCGTACCTGTGCGCATCGCGGCTTAATGTGCGGGGTCCCACATTAGCGCGTGGGAAGGCTAAGCGGCGTCGCTGCCAGGCACATAGAAGAATACAGCCGTAGCACAATGTTGAAGAAAAAAATCAATCGTGCAGCTGCCATGGTTTCAATCCCCCAGTGAGCGCAACCAAACAAGGCAGGTTGAGGCATGAATATTAATGGTAAAATAATATCATTTTCGGAGTTCTACCACATTAGGGCGGCTGTCGTTGTTGCGCTGTTACGATTTTGCTGCTGAAATTAATATGTTGCGTTATGCATTTCGCTGTAATATCTGTGGTGCATTAGGCGGCGCGCTGTACGTCGCTTGCGTTACGTGCGTCGTTAGGCTGTGCGCGGGACATCTTTTGCGTATTGTGAGGCAGTAGGTTGGGCTGTGGTGAGTTGTTGACGGCATGATCGTTGGTAAAATATCCAAACACAGGACCCGAGACGTAGCACAATGGGGGAAGACACCAACCAATGTTGCAGGGCCCACGGGTTCAATACCCCATTGTGTGCAATACAGAACGGCTGGCCATGGCATAACTAGTACTGCTGGACAAGAAAGTTGCTGGAGGCACACTAATTTTGGCCGTCACCAGGAATCGCGCGGGTAAGTTTTTTGCGGCCGTAACTAATATTGATCCACATTATGCGTCTCGCCGGCAGATGTGGGGGTCGTGAGTTGATGCGCTGGAAATGTGGGCGGCATCGGGCGTCGCGCCGTTACGCTTGGTGCGGGTCTGGCAGCAGGAAGCGTCCGCTCTGTTAGTTGTGAACGGAATAAGGCTGTGCGCAAATGTCATTACACAGGAACTGTGCCGTATCACTATGGAGAATACATTAACCAATTGTGCAGGGGCTATGGGTGCAATCACCCAGTTTGTGCAAGCCACCAATTCTGGCTGAACCATGCCTAGTAATGTTTTAAAAAATATTTTTAGGAGGCATACCACCAGCTTAGGGCGGCTGTCGGTGTTACGTTGTTGCGCCAGTAATTAATATGTTGCGTTATGAATTTTCGCTGAACAATCTGTGGTGCATTAGGCGGCGCGCTGTACGTCGCTTGCTTTTCGTGCGTCGTTAGGCTGTGCGCGGGACATCTTTTGCGGATTGTGAGGCAGTAGGTGGTGCTGTGTGAGTTGTTGACGGCATGAAGCGTTGGGAAAATATCTAAACACAGGACTCGAGACGTAGCACAATGGGGAAGACACCAACCAATGGTGCAGGGCCCACCGGTTCAATACCCCATGGTGTGCAAGACAGAAAGGCTGGCCGAGGCAGAACTATTACTGATGGACAATAAAGTTGATGTAGGCACACTAATTTTGGGCGTCGCGCGGGTACGTTTGTGCGGCAGTAACTAATATTGATCCGCATTATGCGTCTCGCTGGCAGTTGTGGGGGTCGTGAGTTGATGCGCTGGAAATGTGGGGGGCATCGTGCGTCGCGCTGTTTCGCTTGTGCGGGTCTGGCATCAGTAGGCGTTGCGCTGTTAGTTGTGAACGGCATAAGGCTGTGCGCAAATGTCCATACACAGGAACTGAGCCGTAGCACAATGCGAAGACATTAACCAATGGTGCAGGGGCTATGGGTGCAATCACCCAGTGTGTGCAAGCCAACAATTCTGGCTGAACCATTCCTAGTAATGTTTTAAAAAATATATTTAGGAGGCATACCACATTAGGGCGGCTGTCGGTGTTTACGTTGTTGCGCCAGTAATTAATATGTTGCGTTATCATTTTCGCTGTAAAGTCTGTGGTGCATTAGGCGGGCGCGCTGTACGTCGCTTGCGTTTCGTGCGTCGTTTAGGCTGTGCGCGGGACATCTTTTGCGTATTGTGAGGCAGTAGGTGGTGCTGTGTGAGTTGTTGACGGTATGAAGCGTTGGGAAAATATCTAAACACAGGACTCGAGACGTAGCACAATGGGGAAGACACCAACCAATGGTGCAGGGCCCACGGGTTCAATACCCCATTTTTTGAAAAACAGAAAGGCTGGCCGAGGCATAACTAGTACTGCTGGACAATAAAGATGATGGAGGCACACTAATTTAGGGCGTCGCGCGGGTACGTTTTTTCGGCAGTAACTAATCTTGATCCGCATTATGCGTCTCGCTGGCAGATGTGGGGGTCGTGAGTTGATGCGGTGGAAATGTGGGCGGCATCAGGCGTCGCGCTGTTACTCTTGTGCGGGTCTGGCACAGTAGGCGTCGCGCTGTTAATTGTGAACGGCATAAGGCTGTGCGCACATGTCCATACACAGGAACTGAGCCATAGCACAATGGCGAAGACATTAACCAATAGTGTAGGGAGCATGTCCCCAATCACCCACAGTGTTTATTCCCACAACGAGGCATATGTTTAGGGTGAGAGAACCAATGTTCAGCATAAGGCGTTGCGTTGATGGGCCTGAGGCGGTGAAAAATATCCTTTTGGAGGCACTGTATTAGTAGCCTGAAGAAGTTGCGGATTGATGTGTATGCACATGAACAGACTCACAGCACAATGATGATGACACTGAACTATGGTTCATTGATCAGGGGTTGTATACACGGCTGTGCAGAAATAGAACAAGGCTGGGTGATGCATCACCTGTCCTAGGTAATATTGCCCAGATGAGGGGCATGAAGTTATTGCCCACATAATGTGTAAGAGGCAAAAGGCGCTGTGCTTATATCAGAGCCAAATGAACAGAGCCACAGCAGAAGGGTTAGCCCACTGCCCAATGGTGCTGGCATCATGGGTCCAATCCCCTGCTGTGTTCAATGAATACGGCTGGTTGAGCCATCACCTGTCATGAACTAGGAGCCATGTAACCCTCAACTGTATGTACTACTGATAGCAAATGAACGATGGAAGTACTGTAATAGCCGGTAATGCATAAGGTGCCCATCAAGGTACCTCAGAGGTCAAATTGTAGCGTACACTCTCCACAAACGAAACACACAATGATGTGTATAGGGTGCGTTTTGTGTGCCGTAGGAGGCAGGGCATTGACCAAACACAGTCAGTGCTAGTACCATTGTGTATTGTAATGTATGGAAATCCAAAGTAGGTGAGCAGACATTCAAGATGGAACAGCAGTGTAGCAGAATGGTCATGGCACTGACTGAACGTGAAGGGGTCATGTGTCAAATTGAGCAGTGACTAAGCCTGGGTTACCTACATCTGCGTACAGCATGCAATTGGACAGCGATCTGTGTTGCCAGCTAAACACAAGCCCACCCCAGTGCACAGGATTATGTCACCCTTTAGGGTGTCACTGAATGCACATCATAAACCACCATTTCAGTGATGGCGAGTTTCACATATAACCCGAACACTGCACAGTAGCTGAAAGGAAACGTCAAGCAGAACGACAAGAACCACAGACATCACATGTGCTGCAGTACAATAATGACATCCAGGACATGTGGCATCTACATAAATACACACACAAATTGGGTCTAGCTGGAGCTATGTACAGAGTGATGCAAATGTAACATCCAATCATGATCGTGTGCGACAGACAACGTGAAGATGTGTCCAGCAGATGCGCCTGAAATAGCACAACAGGTGAAATCTCCTGATGATTCTTGACCAGCGGTTATAGGCAGAGCACACACACACGAGCCAACCATTGAGAGATGAAATGCAGGAAGGTGTAGGAGTGCAGGATGGCTTGTAGCAGCATGCACATCAGGGCAGGATGACACAAGAGCTGGGAGTCAGAAGATTGACAGAACCATGGGTCAAAACTCAGATGAGGGTACAATGTGCTTACATCACAAACCTGCCAACCATCTGGCCGCCAAAGAAATGGAAACGACATCTGCACGACACGCAGACACAGCCAAACAGAACAGAGATTTAATCAGACAGCCGAGGACCACTTCCCAAAAACCAAAAGCAACCAAAGGTAGCCACAGAACACCCACTTCTCAACGTCATTAGCAAAGGCCTTGGCATTTCACAACGGCATGCGTCAAGCCCACCCACACAGCACGCGTGCTTTGGTTGTAAGACAGGCATACCCACAGGAGAAAGCGGGAATAGATGCATCTCTGTTGATCTTCGCTGTGATCAGATCGAAGTCACATGACTTTGGGTATATGGTACCAGCGTACACATGCCCTACACACACCAGGAATAGGTTATTGCAGTGTGAATACAGCATGCAAAAGGAACAGAACACATCACGCCCAATTGTAAAAGGGACCCACACATACTCCCTACTTTGAAGACACTGACTATATAATGCAAAGCCAAACCCACGCCACCGCCACGCAATCAATACACAGGAAACAGCAAATCACAACCCAACATTCAATGAAACTCACATGGAACGAACTACGACAAACGCAATCCAGACGCTTCCAAAGGCTTCATATGTAGCCAATTCTGAAATTAACTAAATGCCCTTGGTACTGGAGCTGTGACATCTAGCTTCCTAACTGTATGCCTCCTCATTACGCAAAACACTACCAAGCAGCCCCGTAAATAAGACAGGCCAAATATGCTTCTAGAATATATCTTGAAAACGCATTACCAGAAAGTCACCCCAAACCCCCACACATAATCAACCCTAGACGAATCAGACACTGTTCACCAATCTGTCAATTGTCCATGAGCATGTCCCTATGTTGCCCTGGTGGTCACCCTTAATGTAGCCGCGGAGTTCCCTGGGGATGGCCCTGTGCCCTAACACCGTGTAAACCCCACCCTTCGTCATGTAATGGCAGATAGTAACCCGCAGAAATGTTGCATCAACATACACCTACATAAATGACTAAAAACAAAGAAAAACACTGCCAGAGGAAAGTATAAATAACCAACATGGGCAGTGCTTTGCTTGTGTGGCTTGAGCTGCCCAGCAATTGCGGACGAGGATACTGGGAGCCAAACTTCAACATGAGAAAAGGTTGCAGCATCATCACCTGCTCAACCTCAATATTACCACAGCCACCCAGGGTGTAGTGCTGTGCAAACAACATTAGAAAGTAGACCCATGCAACAGCGAGAGATGTGCTTAAGGCCATCTGTCAACACAGAGTTGAACACATTTGCTGTAGCACTGACGACAGAGCAAGGGTGTGCTGTAGAGGTGTATGAAGCAGCTGTACATATAATGTTGTCCGTTTCCTAGATATCTCCAGACAAACTAGCGATGTTGTGAGTCAAACTGCTAGACACTGTTGTGAACAAACATGCCCCCAACCATACCCACACTATAACACACTTGAGTGTCAATCCAAACATTACAGCCAATGATTGCGGGCCTGTCAGGGGGATTGTGCCCGGGCACTCAGTGATGGTTGCTCAAATTGCAGAGCGACTCATTACACAGCTTGCATCAAACACTAATGTGAGCGATAGGTTCCAGGGGCAACTTACCACATCGAAATCTCATAGACAAACGTGTGTAAATGTGGTCCATGATTGAAGGAGCCGTCTCGTTGTACCTTTTTAAGGGTCCGTGCACACAGAAGGCAAACACGCACCATATCACAACAGCACACCATGCTCCCTTGGAGTCACAATCAGTGGAGGTACATGTGGCAAGAAAAGCCAGGGATTCCCATGGTCCCCAAGGAGTCATGTGTGATGGAATGTTAAACATTGTATCGCATGTAATGTCACAGGAGATAAAGTATCCGAAAGAGACACATTTCCCTGAACAAGAAACATATTTATTTTTTTCTAACGAGCGTGTCTCATACACTACCATACACCATTGTAAACAGAATTAGCAAGGTTGTTGTCCCACTCCTCTGCACCCTGGCAAATGACGCTGGAACCACAGTCCAGCCCTGTCAAAATGCACCATTGCCATGCATAGTTCCACTCAAGAGGCAAAGAGCATAATGGCACGAGAAATAAATTGTTCAAATCAGGTGCATGATATGCACGGTGTAGCAGGGCCACACCACACCGCCTATGCTGCAGTGCCCACACATGTGGTACACACACTTGCGTGCATCCGTAACAACAGGTGTGGCAGATATTATAACCAAAACACATAACATGTCCCCCCAAAACATAGCCCTCATGCAACAGAGGAGGTCACACAATTAAAAATACATATTGCTGCCAGTATGTATGTAATATGTGACCTAAACATCTGCAAGCGAATGTCCATAACTCCCCCATACTGGCAGAGCACCACATTCGCCATGTGTCCAGACTGTTACACCCCCCAATATGATATCAAACTGACTGATCTATACATGCTAACTATGTACGCAAGGGACACATGAACACAGAGTGAATACAAACCACAAAAAGGCAGAAATTGTGTCACACATAACACCATACAGGATGCCCCCTTGCATTGTCTGTTGGTTACATGCAGGTCGTTTGCCACATATAGCAGGTTACATTGAATGCAGATGTGTAGCCACGAAAATGTCGTCACCCGCACAATGTAACACGCCCCAAATTGCACATGTCCCAATGAGAGTGGTGTTTCATGCAGGGTAACACAGGACGTGTGCAGACGTGCAATGTAAAGGCGTGGCCAAACATATTGCATAGTGGTCATGTCTGAACATCAAACACCCACACCATAATTACCATGTTGAATATGCAAAGAATGGCACCTAAATCTCACACTGCAAACACGACCGATTTCATAGCTCCACATGTTGTGGCTCACAAACAGAGTTCACTCTGATGCACAGCTCCCAGCCGGACACTAACATTGGTACTGTGATGCCACACATGAATTTAAATCCAACATTGCCGCCTACACACATTCAATCAATTATGTTGGTGGGCATGACCCTGTGGGGTATATGAAAACATGTAGCATGGCCCAGGTGTGTGGCAGGTGGACATAGACCTTGTCATGCGGAAACGGTTCCCCCCTGCAACAATCATGGCTGTATGCTACCGCTTGAAATAAACAGAGTCCGGGTATCCTGGAGTGTCCATGTTCACGAAACAATGGGCGTAAGCTCTCTGCAGTAAACACATTGTGAGCGAATGTCCTAAACG
Source organism: Ichthyophis bannanicus (assembly GCA_033557465.1). NCBI lineage: Eukaryota > Metazoa > Chordata > Amphibia > Gymnophiona > Ichthyophiidae > Ichthyophis > Ichthyophis bannanicus. The sequence continues at coordinate 242,412,369 of CM066031.1, read as the reverse complement.
ACATCAGATGATGTCGAGTCCCTGATGGCGCAAACTGTGTACCCAAAAGCAAAGGCTTCCTGACATCCAAATTATCCCTTACAAAATTTCCAGGCAAACATGGCGTGCATAGTAAAGTGTGTCACATGCCAATATGGCACAGTCCGAGGAGGGTCATACTGTTGGTCCCCTGCAATCAGCAGGACTGTCATGCTACAGCATGGCACAAACTGTGTGCTGTCCCATGTGTCTGTCTTGGTCAAACAATAGATCCAAGACGCAATAGACGTCCAGCACAGGCCTGTGTTCCACTCACAGAAGTCAAGGCACTCCAATGAGGATATTGTCCCAGTACATGCCACTAACATGGTGCACTGGGCAACCCACAGCTGTTGGATGAGGAGACGAGATGCACTGGAGGAAAATGTGTCCATCAATGTCCACTGTGTCCCCTGTGCAAAGAAAGGATTAGGTGTGGCCAGATGTTAGTACCCCTTCGAACAACATTCACAAATTGTCACCAATGCACACTGCACTAGATGAACGATTTGAAGTGATGGAAATGCAAACATGACAGGATATGCACATCAAATAAAACACAGATGTTGAAAGGAACAGTACTTGTTGCGGCAGACACGGGTGTCACATGGAGATGTGTTTGTTTAAAATACCATGTCACACAGGCATCTCACATCTACACACTAAATGCATCCCAATTAGTGTACAGAGATGAAACATTACAAGTACATTAGATCAAATGATAACCCACAAAAGGTACAGCCATATGTAATAAAAATTAAACAAATGAGGAATCTAACCTATGTGTCCATGATGTCTACCTCATCAATAACAAAAACAGCTGCAAATGTACACCAGGTCACAGCGAACGGAGGACGATATCAGGTCAACCAGTAGAACCAACATGTAAAGTCACACATCAGGGATCTTCACATCATGGCCTATGTCAGACAGAAAACAAATGTTGCTCAACACCAGTCCCACATAACCACAGGAGACCACAACCTCTGCTACACCAGAAATGGGGTCGATGATGAATTAGGTTGACAACAGCACACTACTGACTAGACGGTAACAAACACCCCCCACGAATGCCCCCCAGGTGCCCGCACCCATCAACAGCATAGGACAATTGTATCATGCATGTCACAATGCAGCACCCACCATAAGCAAACCAATAAACAAGCCCACCAGCACAATATGCGTAGTAACAATGTGGACAGCTGACATACGTGGCCTGTCGGTGCCTCAAGTGCTACATTTGTGCACATAACACGGTCGGAGTGACATGCAAGGACACCCTGATGATGGCCTATGTAACTAAAATGGTGGAGGCAAGCAGGCTGTTGCTTCCGGCAAAGCTAGCCCACTTCAAGGGCCCACCATTGTGGATCTGTGGAACAATCTACCAGAAAACCCATCACAGGAAAAAGGTATAACTGGTCAATGGACCCGCAACGAACGTGGAGATGTGTGACAACAGGCAAATATGGGTAAGACCCAGCACACAGAATATACGTGACACAAACAACCAGCTGCCAAAATATGACATACATAACAAGGCTAGCATGTTTGTCGCACACAGAGACCGCACAATCACACCACATAACAATGTATCGGTAGTTCTACATACCCCTGGACCCCAGCATTTCTGCTGATGTTCTGCCCATGTGCTAACTGACACACCACCGACAGCACAACTGTCATCACGTATGTCCGGTGTAGGTGGAAAGAAGAAACAACCTTGTCAGGTTCCAGCGCTGAACGCCACACTGCAACGTACTGTCCCCAGCTGTAATACACCAAAAACATGAACCAACAACGGACTGTGCACCCTCACACTGCACAGGATCTTGTACATGGGAGAGGCATCATGTACATGTGTGATGCAAATACCAAGGCCCCCCCCCCACATCCATCATATGCCTCCCCACCCTCCTG